>BHDV01034498.1:146595-172465 GCA_005406045.1 Adoxophyes honmai
CTTTTACATCTCTGGTTGATCTTTCGGTCTTGGCTTCAGCTTTAGTGACAAGTACTCAGTCCTTATGTATATTTAGTCCAAGGATGCATTTCATTTTTTTTTTTTCATTCATTCATTTCATTTTTGTACGAGTGTCACGACGTTTTATTTACTTTCACTCGTACTGTAGTTTACATCTTTTACCAAGTACTAAGATTACTAAGAAGATATTAGTCATTGCGGCCTCAAAATGAGTGCAACAGATTCAAGTGAAGCGGGCTCATCTACGAAAGAGATGACATTTGCGGAGAAACAAGCTGAACGTATGAAAAGGCTACGCTCTTTGCAGTCAGCTAGAAACGAGGCCAGAACGCACAACCACCAGGAAGTTGTAGCCGAGGAAGCGAGGCACAAGCTGCCTGCAAACTACGAGGCCAAGCGGCGGCAGGCCGAGTGGCTCGTCGACGACCAGAAAAAGCGAGAAGAGGCGGAAAGTGAAGGCAAAAGCTACGACAGAGTCAAGCTACTGAACATCTCAGCCATAGAAGCTGAACGTTTAGAGCGAAAGAAGAAGAAGAAGAACCCGGACCAAGGATTCTCCACATACGAGCAAGCCACCGTGAGGCAGTACAACAGGCTCGTCAAACAAATGCCTGCGGCAGACATGGAGCAGTACGAGAAACAGAAACAAAAGTATGGTGATGCCTTTTACGGGGGCCCGAACGTGATTATCCATGGCATGCATGAGGACAGAAGGGAAGCTGTTGACAAAATGGTCAATGATTTGGAAGGACAGATAGCTAAACGTACCAAATATTCACGAAGACGCATCCACAATGATGATGCTGACATAGATTACATTAATGAAAGGAATGCCAAATTCAACAAGAAGTTAGAACGCTTCTATGGAGAGCACACTGCTGAAATTAAACAGAATCTGGAACGGGGTACTGCTATTTAGATTGTACAGTTAGGATTTTAGACTAGTTATATGTTAATTGTAAGTTTGTAGGCTTCGTTAGAAATAAACTACATTATTCCATAACATTTATTTTCTTTTCTTACCAATGAAAAAATATCATCGAAGACAATCTTTTGCTATGAGCCAACATACAATTTTTTTTACAAGTAAGAGCATGTAGACCAGTTGAGGGTTTTTGTTGCACTTCTTATAGAGAGTTATAAGGATCTGTACCAATAACTGTTTAAAAAGAACCATTACCTATAATCCTGATAAGACAAAACAGAATAGAATCTAATAGTTAATTTCTTTCATCAATAATGAATGACAAATACCTACACGTTCCTGGTTAAAAACCAGCTTTAGGCTTCTGCTTGCCATCAAACAAAAAACAAACACAATAATATTATTGGTGTATGAAAAATGGACCTATTGTAATGAAAGTGTCCGACTCGAGTAGAGATTAATAAATAAATAAATATCACTGGACAATTTTTTTTACACCAATCACCTAGTCCCAAAGTAGGCAATTTAATGCCTGTGTTATGGGTACTAGACAACGGATAAACTTACTTATATACAGATAAACATCCAAGACTCGAAAGCAAACATTCGTATTCATCATACAAACATCTGCCCCGACCGGGGATCGAACCTGGGACCTTAAGCTTCACAGTCAGGTTCTCTAACCGCTGGGCTATCAGGCCGTCAATTGATTGACCTACAGCTAACCTATTAAACTTTAGAATCTTTACAGATAGGTCTTGGTGCGAAAGGATGTCATAAAGGTTTTGTTGGAGATGCATGAATACATTGTAGATTGTAGGACAGGCTGGTTTCCACAACTCGACAATGCATACATTGTGCAGTCCAAATTTTTCAAAGAAAAATCTTAATCTTCAGCATGTTTAATAAAAACAAATAAATTAAACAAAATTCGGTAACAAGTTTATTTTGATAAATGTGCTGAGTAAATTACAATAGTAAGTACATATTAAATACATACAAGTTTACATTAACTAATTATCTAAAAGCTCTAATGTTTCCAATGACGAGTATATATTATATTAATAAATATTTTAAGCCTGATTAGAATTATCACTTTCAGTTAGTGCAAATTCACATTTTTATACTGTACTGATTGTAAAGAGAGAAACTAATGAAACCGCAAACCATAACTTTGTTTGATATACCATGGTTTTGTACACACAGTAATACAGTGTATGGCTCATTTGCACTAACTTAAAGTACCTAACTGTCCTATATTCTAGATTGTGGATAAAGTATGAAAGATCAGAAAAAGTGATGTAATTATTGAAAAATTGCTCAAAACGGCCTCATTATTTTCAAAATATTAATCCGAAAAAGGTCTCTACATCATGGTCCATAATGAAAATTATCAACTAGTGCTAACTCAAAATGAGTTTTGATAAATAACTATAAAAACACATTTTCCGATAGCAGACAATTGTAACATTAAGCACCATTTGTTAGTTTAGATTCTATATTACAGATTATTTCATACAAACATGTTGCGGAAATTCTTTGAATTAAGAGGGCGCACACATTTTTTACGAACGTAATTATAATATCAGGCGGGGAAGAGAAATTCAGGGGCAGGGCAGGGGTAAGAGGCACCACAGACCATAATTCGTCGAGTTATGAGTGATTATGGTCTGTAGAGCCCTCTTATCCCTGCGTTTCTCTTCCCCCACCTGACCTTAGTGGTTTTGGACCAATGTTTAAAAAATCGTGAAAAATAAATTAACTCATATTTAGCCATAAAAAAAATATGGTTAGACTAAACATATTCTGTAAATTTACAATAAAATTGTTTCATTTGTAATTACATTAAAATCAATGAGAAAAAAAATAATGTAATGGTTCAACTTTAGAATTATGTAAAATGATATTTGAATAATAAAAACCAATAATTTGATTAATGTTACTCCGTTAATCCCCAGTAGACTATATTGTCTATCAGATAATAACAAGTTTATATCGTTTATGGTAAATTTTAATGGAAAATTTTCAAGTGAAAGACAGCTCTGACGCGTATTTTTGTGAAAACCCTTCAACAAATTGGCTAAGTAAAAGAAATCTGTGTTGCTAATAAAATATTTCTTTCCGTTAATCCCTAGAAAAAGAATTTATTTATATGTTACAGTAGTTTTTCTTTAAAAACTTAAGGATTTATAGCTTTCTAAAGCATTTGAAAATCATCAAAATCACCGAATTTTGTGTGCACCCTCTTAAGTAGGTGTATACATAACATTTTAGTGCTTAGTCATACATCAATGTCGAAAAATAGGTATAATTGTTTTGGTAAATTAGTTGGGATACATTTACACGACTATCAGAACCTGAGCTCATCATAATGTATCTATCCATTTTCAATATTACTATACATATATTAAAATAAATTATAGAAGCAGCCAGAATGCCAAATCTCTCAAAATATGAATATTTTAATGACATTGGCTTTAAAGTGAGTTGCACTTATCCTGTTTATTTTGTACCTACCTGTTGTTTTGAGGTAAAGTAAGGACAGTTAAATACATATTCAATTAAATATTACAAGATTTGTTTAAAACTCTTGTAGCAATACTAGCGACATCTGTCAACGAATAGCAGAACCTCGTCTTAGTAAGTAAATGTTTATTAAGTAATAACAAACCATAAAAAATAGCCAATGACCACAATAAAGCTTATACTAGATGGCAATGTTTAATTAGCCTCATAATAAAATGAGCGAAGCGTAGTTTAGTCAACGCCATCTAGCGAAGACTAGGTAGTCGGAGGAAGGTATATTCGCAAGTACTTTATGAATTGATATTGGCGAAATCTTTATAGTTACCAAATAGTATCAAGCCTAGTTAAATAGGTACAGGCGTGTTCATAAATATATGAGCAGACAAATGCTAAATATGTAAACTTTTGCACCTTATTATCAATGTCATAAAGGTGTACAGATATTTTTGAACGCTCAGTTTTGCTCATATATTTGTGGGAAATACCGTTTAGTTCGGGTATTCGACGCAAGTGGCGCTGGGGAGCTACATTAATTAATTCGACTGTACATAGTTATGGCAAATGGATTTGGACATAACACTTTTTTTTTATACACTCGTCATGGATAAATAAAATGAGCAGTTTAAGAAATGCTTACAAACTTAAAATATAGATAATAATTATACATAATACATATCCACAGCAAAAGAAATTCGGAGCATCGACTAGAAATCACAGTGACTGTTCGTAAACGACGAAACAAACATAATTTTGTTTAATTTTAAAAATAAATATTGCCTCCTGAAGAATTGCTTTTAGATTTTTCATTGACGTTCATTTAAACCTTGATGGCAGCACCATGTATAGTGGAAGGTTTTTCACTTTTGTATTTTGAACGTCAAATATTGTAGTCATATTAGCTACGGTATTCAGATGAACAAAGTAAGCGTAGCAGAGCTTACTAGAAGCATGGTCAAATTTTATCTACATACTTGTAGAAATCATGGGCTTGTTTTCCGATCACCATTTTTGAAATGCCTCAAAAAAATTAAACCCTGTTTATGATACGATTCAATTTGAAAACAGAAAGAAATATTTCTCATATATAAATAGGAGAATTTAAACATTTTAAACATGCTTATAAAAATCGGGCTCCAACGTATGTACAGTCGAGGAAATTAAATGTTCAGCAGATTGCACGTCTTCATAATGTGTCCGAATTGAAATGACAAACTTCCCATGAAGTTTAATATCAAGCATTTTATATCATGCAACTAGCGGGAAGTATACCTATAGCCAATTTCAGAATTACGTCAACCTGTTAAACATCCAATTTCCCTGACTATACCATACAGTTAATTAGAAAAAAAAAACCTAGATTCTGCTACCAATAATAGTTAGAACGTCCAAAAAGAATAGAAATGTCCGAAAATTAATAAAAAAAAATTGGCATACAAAAATGTTGCCACACTTAAGCAATTTATGAGAAGAAAAAAGTGACAGTTACCAAGAAAATGGCGCCCTCGTTTAATTTTTACTCTTTTTGTCCGTTCCGCACCGTCCTGGTCGCAGTAAGAGTGTTTCCGAAATATAATACATAGTCTGCTTATTATTTTTGGGCTTCTCTGCACTTCAGGCGCGACGTGAGTACATTTAGTTACTCATTATATTAATTTTATTTGTCAAATATTACGCACTTTCACATCACATGTAACTGTTACCACGCCACGCCTATAGTATGTCAGTCTTAAAGTATCATTATTTTATTACAAATGCTAATAAAATAAATCCTTTACTATCGAAGAACACTTTTACCTTATGCTTGTGTAATAAGGATAAGTATAAAACGAATATTTAAGCAGATACAAAGCAGCCAGGAAGACGTTAGATGTGTTAAAAAATTTACCAATTACATAAAGAGTGGCGCTCTCTTTAAATTGTATGCAATTCATGGTTCGGCAACCGATTTTACTGAACCTAGTATAATTATAAATTATAACGCTTCTACTATATGTATGTGTATTCGAGGGGAATCAATTTGATTCCTGATGCACCATAAAACCGATTTACAGTAAATGTTATAGCGACATAGCATTAGGTAGGTATTGGCCAAGGTATTTACGTTAATTGCGACAGCGATGTCTGGTGGGTTAGAAATTAAATTGTTCGACATTAACTACAAACTTGTAGAGTTTATATTAATTTCGGAAACACTGCTTACATACCACAGTAGCAGACACTACGCTTATTATACCTTATCGGTTTAGGTAGTTAAAACAATATAAACAATCTTGACATGTCTTTTTGTTGAAATACACAGTCTAAAAATGAAAATCGTTACACTATAGGTAGGTACAATTCAATTATGAAAGTAAATGATATTTTCATACCTAAATTGTACAATGTAAAGATTTCGATTTATAATGTGTACGTTTAAATAAAAAGACACGTCAAGCTTGTTTACATTGTTTTAACTACCTAAACCGATAAGGTATAGAGCCCTGATAACAAAACAAGAAACTGAAAATCACTAATAGTACATTTTCATAAAGATTTCTTTCTGAGTCTTAGTTCTTAGTGAAATAGACAAGTTTGTATAAGCTGTTATTTCATGCGCCCCACTCGTTACTATCAGTGCAGTGAGGTTGGCAATGAACTATTTTAGTTTCAAAATTGTAAGTGGAGAAATTAACACTTTTTTTGGAAAAACGCCCTTGCACACTGTGAGTGGGGCACGCGTCTTCAATAAATTTTGCGTACTAAAGGTGCATCAAATTGAAAATTGTTACGTAGTCTAGACCTGTGTTGGCAGGTCTCTTCAATAACCTAGATTCCCTATTCGCCTCAAGTGCAGCAGTAAACGATAACATTCAGTTATTCGCATTTGGCACGACGGCACTTAGTGTGAATAGGAAAATAAAACGATATTACAATTTGGAATGTGAATTCGAAATTTGTAACTATCACGCGCTGCGATGGCGTGTGGGTAAGTTCGGAAAAGTGCGCGCCATCTTTATCTAACCGACACTGGAAAATAGTACAAAATAATCAGTTCACTTGACTCTTTATTTTTCTTTTACTGTCAAAATGGCGAGGAGTAAGAAATTAATTTCAGTACATAAGTATTTATTATTATTTTATTCCCAGCCATGGGTCCATAACCCTATAGTTGAAGTTTGATAGGGTAACCATAATGTTACCAGCTGAAAAAATATTTTGGTAAAATTGGGAATTAGGCTAATAATATTTATAACTGCTAATTAAAAAAAACGTATTACTTTAACAGTAAGACACGGCACACTTCCAAACTTAATACCGAACGCAATAGCGCAACCTAACAAAATCAGACTTTGTAATAAACCTAACCAAATGCGAATATCACAGATACATTTCGAACTAAATACTACTGCACTCGAGAGAATCCAGATCCACAGGCGCGAGGGGAAGCGCCAGAATCACTCATAAAACCCAGGAACGGACAATTTCTGGAATTAAATTTTAAACTTCAATATAAGCCAATTAAAAATTAGTCTATTCCTTCGCATACGCTTTTGCAGTCTCGTTTCCTCATTAAAATAAGAGGAGAGTATAGAATAGACTGCAAAAACTGATCCGTGAGCGATTTATTCTGTTACAGCGAAGTTAAATAGTTTTAGCTGATATGGATATACTTACTCCGTCGGCCAGGCATCAACCGCACTGTTATTCCGTCCGACGCCCGAACTGTAGGAAACATGACCATTAATATTTTAAAATAAAGATTACAGTCCGACCAAAAACAGTGGAAATTAAACTTTGACGCAAACTACTTGAGTATGGCTACAATTATGTTGACAAATTTTAGTTCCTCTTTTGTCCGTGTTCTACGCTTTTTGGTCGGTTTTAGATAAATAAAATAAAATGCATTCCACTGACAACACTTGTTACAGGAGTTAGAAAAAAAAACACAACTCACCTTCGTTTGTTATTTCAAAACAAAACTTCATTGTAGCCTAGTGTCGTCCTCTATTCTAATGCGATTAATTCAAAAACAACTATAATCATAGGTAAACATTTATTCTCGATGCTCAATATACATAAATCCATAGATAACAATTAAAATTATACCTGACTAAATAAGTACCTATACAATAACTAAAATGCAAAATATAACATCACCTTTCAAGAAGTCTATTATCTAATAACAAATCAACGAACGACCTAGCCTAGATATGTTTGTGCTAAATATTTGTAATCTTGTAAAACTATCGCGTAGAAAAGCTACGTTACATTTAATACTATTGTGATTTTTAGTAATGATGACTTTAAATATTAAACTTCTAGAGCACGGGACCAATCTCTTCAAATCTCTATAAAGCGAAAGTGGATACACTTAATACGTCTCAATTTTTCTTCTTAATTAAGCTTCACAAAAATAACGTGCATTTTATATGGGACATTTTTTTTACATTTAAGTGTGTTGCTGATTGTAACAGTAACAGATAATTTTAATACTTTGCAGCTTTGTCCCAAGGAAAGTTTTTTCTGTAATGATAGAAAAAAAAAACCTTTTTTTCTCCACTACATAGCTGTCATAAAAGGAATGAATATTAAATTTCTAAATTCAAGTAAATAGATAGTAACGATGCTAGAGCAGAACAACGAGACGACTGAAGTGTAAGACTGAAAACGAAAGGTTTAGGTATTTAGGGCATATGTTTAAGAGTAAGCATGATATCGTAAGTAGAGTGAAAGCGGCCAATAGAACAATAGTGTACCTAGTTTGATGCTTAAGATGAGAGGCCAAATTAGAAGTACTAAACATGAATGTGTTTCAGTTCATAGTGCACATATTTCATGTGTGCGACAGAAGTATATCTTAATAAAGGAGTAAGGCGCTCTGTTTATCTCTGCCTATCTCTCATGGAATAATGTTTATATATTATGTTGAATTTGAAGTGCCTATAAGCTACCACAATATTAAGTTTTTAGGTCGCGTCTTCATAAAATGGAAATTCTAAATATGACGCTTTGCCCAAAGGCACTGTTTGACAAACTTAACTTAATACTTATTTGACGCTAAAAGCAATATTTGACAGTTTCAAGATAACAAACAACAACTAAACTTATCTTTGTATAAAGATAGTGTTTTTATGATATTTCTAAATTGTATTATATTCATTTCAAACTATACTCCAACATTCCTTTAACTTTTTGCTTCTAATTTTTAAACCCTTTCACCAAGTCTTGTCTTTGCTTTATCTACATTGCAGATAGAGGTTTATGATGAATCTAATCGTTGTTTGGCCCTAAGATAATGTTCACTACGAATTCCGCGAATGAAATACAAATAAGCTGATTACAGTGGAGATATATCTATATCTAAGATATGTTAAGTCCAACGCGTCTACCCTAAAACGTACGCAATAAAAAGGCTTTACCTATTGATTCGGAATCGACTTTAAAGTGGTATTTTTTTTAAGTGATCATTTGTAAAACGTACTTTAAAGTAACTGACACTAGATGGCAAAGATTTATTTATCATCTTCAGAGGTCTTGGTGTCAATATGAAGATATACCAAGTATATTTTTTTATAGCCACTGATGTTGTAAAACTGCCGACGACGCCTAACTTGGACAGAAGTCTTTTAAATCTAGTGCTTCCCAAAAACCCGGGTGGTATAAAATTTTCGAACGTGTTTAATACATCGTTACGCATTCACCTTCTTGGAAATATAATCGCAACAATTTAATTATTCATCCCAAATGATTGTAGAATACATACGTGACTTAAAGGCAATTTCAAGAAGTGATAAGTGAATTGCGTTATCTTAAAGCCCTGCGTCTATCACAGTAAAATTAGAGTCGATTTATTACAATCCTTAAGTATTACTACAATATTATTATCCATTTTTCATGTGATTCCACATCGTCATCTTGCAAGATTTTGTTAAATATTTTATTGTGGAATTTGTGAAATCAACTTTGTTACCCTATAATCATTGGGTAATTTACCCAAAATGATTTTTCATATTTTTTTCCTGAGCAACGTGTTTGAGCAACGTGCAGTAACAACTTGTAACAGGCAATTAAATATTTTAGGAGACATTTTTGGCAAGGCAAATAGTCTTATAGTGAGATCGTGATTTCTCATGACAAGTTAAGAAGTGATGTTTCAGTCAACTTACATGTAAACAATAAATATATAATTAATTTCATTTCTAAAAAAGTAATAATTTATCTTTAACTTAAATATTAGAAATATAACCTAGTCATACTTTACATTTTCTTTCCCTAACAGGCAGTGGACCAAGCAATCAAAGATTTTTTTTAATATTTAATACATACAAGAATTATTAAGGCTTTTTTGTTTGCACCATAAAATCTTCCAACAAATCTAAAATACCCGTTAGGAACAATTAGGATTAATCTAAATTTCTTCAAGACTGAAGATAAACAAGAGATTTTTATCATTAACTTCTATTTGACTTGAAGTTTGAAGGCCACAAGTTGCATTTAGCTCCATTTTAATACTGCCCTATCATTATTTTCAACAACTTTCTTATCTTAATATTCTATAATCCAACTCCCTTTTCTCACAATACACCAATTATGCGTTCCACCTACTCCGTTAATATATTTGGTCCGATTTTAAAACTTCGCCTGCAAACACTGTCAAAATAACTGTACCTATTTACACATTAAGTAGGAATTAAAAGGTTAATCCAGTCAAAAAGTTAAAACAGAGCAGCACACATGCAAAATAGTCCAGTACACATCGGTACAAAGTTTGAACACTTCACTCGAACGTCACAGAACAAGGAGGGCATCACTAAAAATCCGGTCAGCCTCCGAGTTAGGGGTACATGCTATCACATGCTACAGTTACATCAAAAATCACAGATCTGTTTCACACCAAGCCTCGATAAAAGCGGTTAAAAAAACACTTTGAATATGTCACTCAGCAGTGTGGATTGGCCGTGTCACTGACTTCTTGGTTGTCTCTGGGTTTTTTTGTTTTGTCCCTGAAGGAACCAAAGCCGGAGTCGTAAGTCCGAGCTGGGGACGTACCTACGAAGACGCGGGGCATGTCACACTGCTCGCACTTGTCCAGGAGAGGGTGGTTGCGGAACGTGCACATATGACACTGCCAGGAGGCAGGCGGCCGCTGCCCCGTGTATATGTTGTTGTAGAAATTGTCCGAGTCTTCTTGTTCTGGAATGTTAAGCAGTTGGTATCGCTGGTTGTTGTGAGGTGCTACGCGAAGCAGACCGGCCAATCGAAAATTATAGCTCGTATTTAAAGGTGCTGTTGTTTTATTTTACCATCTGCAAGCTCCATGTTGTGGCTGCCAGTTAAATAGATTGATGAAATACAATCGAAGCTGGGTACGAAACTCGTTATGACATTTTTTGATAAGATAAGTGTCATCTAAAGACAATAAAATGTTACGACTTATTAACAATGAATCTAAAACACGAAGATTGCTTACAGTGTGACAATAACAGCTTCAGAAGTCAGAGTAAATCATCAATGTAAAACTACAAAACAGCACATTGAGTTTTTCTCTAAGCCTTTGTCCTTTAGATTTGATTTCCGATTGGTCGTTTCGCTTGGCGTCTCAACCCTAAGGTTAGGGTCTACTATGTCATTAATGTTAGTAATAAGGTTACCTACGTATCGTTAGTAACGCAGTAAGCCGCCGGGACCCCGCGTCCACCTATAGCTAAACCACTGGAACGGGCGGCCCACCTTGAAAGTTTACATTCCAATGTTCTTTAAGGTAATAGAAATTAGAGTATGTTTTCTGGCATGAGGACGATATGTAGTCATTAAAATGTATGCAAACATGATGATCTCTGTTGGTTCATTTCATTATATTGCTCTAGACACTATTGGTATTATAAACGGTGGCATTTTCAACCACGGATACCACGATATACAGTTAGTTACATGAACAGTTGTTCAGTTATTATTAAGTAAGCAACCAGAATGGGCATGTCTTGTAACTCTAAATTGTTTTTATACATACACTAGCTGTGCCCGCGACTTCATCCGCGTGAAATAGTTATTTGGGCATTACCTTTTTTTTGCAATAAAAGGTAGCCTATGTCCTTTCTCAGGGTCTAAAGATTGTCTGTGCCAATTTCATCAAAATCGGTTGACAGGTATAAGTGGAAAAGAGCAACAGATAGAATTACTTTCGCCTTTGTAATATTAGTAGGGATAGGTATATACTTAACGTCACGCCTCTTTATGGAATAAACATTCACTAAAGCCTGCGTCAGACGGATTGAGAATAAGATAAAACTAACCTGGTGCACTAAACTGTTATCTCTAATGTATTCCTTTCGTACACCACACGCCCACAATTTAGATATGGGTTGTATGCTCAGCCACCGATAAATATTGGCATGTCAATGTCATGAAAATTTGCTACGCGCCATCAGGGCACTCCAACATTGTAATTGTAACAGATACTATCAGTTTCATCGATAGATCACTCGCGGCTCTCATTGCCATCAAAGGTGTGCAAAGGTGTTCAAGCATGCAGGGACTGACTAGTGCTCTTTTCTCTTTAACCTAAAATTATGCTAGAAGAGGCTGTCATGGTTTTGTCTGTCATGTTTGGTCTGCCCTGCCTACCCGATTTGGCAACAAAGGTGTGATTGTACGAATGCAAGTATGTTCCCAATCTGTCTTCTCCACCGTTACCATCAACTACTCACCGTAATTCGTGTTACCATCCATCTCGAGTCTTTTCGCCAGGGTGTCGCACTGGTCTCTGAGTCTTTCGACGTCGTCCCTCAGCTTCTGCGCCGCCGCGGGCGAGGGGAGCGGCGCGGCGAGGATGTGAGTCTCGCGCGAGATCTGCGCGAGTCGCCCGCGCTCCTGGGCTAGGGCCCTGGCGAGACGGCCTAGCCTTTCCTTTTGACGCTCGATCAGGGAACGTTCTGGAAGTAGAGGACACAAATACAAGGATTGTTTATCGAGCGTCAGCCGGCTCGGCACGACAGGGCGCGAGTACAGATGCGCGCGAGAGACTATACCTCTCACTGTCTAACTAGAGACGTCAGAGAGTGACAGGTACCATATCCCGCGCGCGACACGACTCGCGCGCGTTTCAGTGCTAAGCCTACAGGAATCAGTGAAGTTTAATTATGATAGGAGGGATTGTTCAGCGGAAGGGGCCATTTGAGTCTGATTTGGAGAAATGTTTTTAGGAGATGATTAATTTTAAACAGAAAAAACTACCGTGAGACTCAGACATAGTGAAATACAGTTCTCTAGATCTTCTACCCGACGTTTAACAATTATAGTGAATGTGATGGCGAAAATGTGGGTAGTTGTGAGCCCGGTTAGACAGTAACAGCAGTAGGTAGGAATCTCTGGCTCGCACCTCTGATTTTTCGTAATTTATGTGCGAAATCGAATGTGAAATTTACCACCAATCATTTGGTGAATGAAAACATCGTGAGAGAACCTACACAAGTTCCCGATCCGCGTTGGGCCCGTGTGGGAACTATAGCCCAAGCCCTCTCACACCAAGAGGAGGCCTGTGTTATACTATTATAGGCATAGACTATCTCCCGCGACTCAACTCGTGTATAGCAGTGGTAAGCCAGAGGAGCAGCAAATACTCAAACACAAGACAAACAATTATACACTAACATCAATAAATCAATACTATAAGTTAATTTATTATTAAAGGCCTTAGATTTATAGTACTGGCTTAGCTGTCATCAAGAAATAGCAAGGAGAGTGATTCAGTCAATCCTAATAAGGTACATAACACATTCCATTTTGCAAGGTCTGCCTTGTTTGACTGATAGAAGGATCTTGGCATAATTATAATATGGCAAGATTGGCAAGCATGTTTTCTGCATTCTTCACTATGCAGCAAACAATGGACTGTGTGAGGCAACATTATACAAATGCCTACACAGATTGTTTTAGTACAAAAAATTATTCATGAATTGACACACACAGATAAAAGTCATACTCACTTGTTTTTCATGATCATATTTTACAAAGTATTAAAGTTGTAAACTGGTATGAGTCAATTCACATTGTAAAGAGTGAAAGAAATGCCAATCAAATTGGTGGTGAGCAATGGGGTACGCGGGAGGAGCGAAGATGCGCGCGGCCAGCGCGTCGCACTATAGGCTTGTTGACTATACCAGATATGCAGACATGTTTCTGCAACTAGTCACCTATCTCTCTCACCTCACCTGTCGCTCTTTAAATGTGCATCGACATATAAATGAGTTCCTGCATGAGTATGTTAGCTTGATACCGTCCGCGGTATATTCCCTTATAATAATAATATAGCCTTTTATTTCCGATAACTTAGATTATAGTAACAGTAAATATTACAAAAAAAAAAATACTAGTAACTACTACATGCATGCAGTTACAGAATGTCTCTGATCTCGGTGTGCCTAACGGCAAAGGCCTCCTCCAATTCCTTCCACTGTTTTCTATCCCCTGCTACTCTTAACCAATGGGCTCCTAAAGTAAGTTTCATGTCATCTTCCCAGCGTCTTGCTTTTCGGCCTCTACTTCTGACACTGTCTCTTGGGTACCAGACCGTTATCTGCTTGCTCCATTTCTCCTTCTTGGATCTAAGCATATGCCCTGTCCATCTCCATTTGAGTCGATCAATGTGTGCTAGTATGTCTGTTAATTTTGTTCTATTTCGTATATCAGCACTTCTGACTCTATCTTTTAGTTTTAAATGCAGCATGCTCCTTTCCATAGCTTTCTGGCATCTTTCTAGTTTGTCTCTATGATGTTTAGTCAGAGCCCAGGTTTCACATCCGTAAGTGATGCAGGGTAGTATACATGTATCGTAAGTCTTCTTTTTGGTCTTAATGCTCATATCCTTACTCTTCATCACTTCTTTCAGAGCCCAGTACTTTTTCCATCCTGTCGCAATCCTTTTGTTTAATTCCTTCGACATTTGGTCATGCGGCGATATTATCTGGCCGAGATATATGTATTCCTCTACATATTCAAATTTTTGTCCATCGTTTGTTATGTCTGTGGGGGTTGAATTTGTCATCATTTTGGTCTTAGATTTGTTAATTTCTAGACCCACTTCCCTACTTTTACTTATTAAGGTTTGTATCATATATTCTAGTTTCTTGGGGTCCTCTTCTAAAAGTACGATGTCATCTGCAAATCTGAGATGACTCAGTTGTGCTCCGTTTATGTTCAGTCCCATATGATCCCATTTCAATTTTCTGAACATTTGTTCAAGTACTGCTGTAAACAGCTTTGGTGATAGTGGGTCACCTTGCCTGACACCTCTTGCAATAGGAAAAACGTCCCCGGTGGATTCTAACCTGATACTTGCCTTGCTTTCTTTGTAGATATTTTTTATTATATTTATGTAAGTGTTTTCGATCCCCTGCTCTCTCAGACTAAGCCATACGTGTTCATGTATGAGGCTATCAAAAGCTTTGGAATAATCTATGAAAGCCAAGTAGATGGGCTTGTTGTATTCGTTGTATTTTTGTATGAGTTGTTTTATTGTATGTATATGGTCGATTGTGCTGAAGTCCTTTCTAAATCCCGCCTGCTCCATTGGTTGGTTTTCGTCGAGACGGTTTGTTATTCTGTTTAGAACAACCTTAGCAAAAACTTTATACACATTTGATATAAGAGATATGGGTCTGTAATTTCCAATTTCGTCTTTTGGGCCCTTTTTATGTATCAATATTATATGAGATTTAGCCCAGTTTCTTGGAATAATGCCTGTATAAAGAGTCTCGTTAAAGACCTTTGTTAATATTGGGCTTAACTCGCTGATTGTTCCTCTCATTAGTTCGTTTGTAATTTTGTCTGGGCCCGGAGCTTTTTCCATTTTTTGACTTTTTATAGCTTTTTCGACTTCGCATTGTAATATTTCCGGTATATCTTCATTGGGAAGGATTTTATGGTTTCCTTCAACATGTTCTCTATCATGCAAGTGTGTTATTAGTTGGTCCGGACTGGGTTTTTGGTATAATGAACGGTAATAGTTTGTAGCAATATTTTGAATTTCGATGCGAGACGTTGTTGTTAGTTCATTTACTTTCATCTTTGGTATCCATTCTTTTCCTTTTTCTCTGAGTTCTTTGAGGGCCTTTCTCATGCCTCCCGTTTTATTAATGTGGTCTTCTAGGGTTTTAGTTCTTCTGTTTTTCCGATCTTTCCTCATGTTTTCGCGAATTTGTTTGCTAAGTTTTGAAATTTCATTTTGGTTATTTTTCTTTTCCTTTTTCATTATTAAGTTTCTTCTATCTTCAATTAATTTTAGAGTTTCGTCACTTAAATATGTTTTCTTGCTTTTGTCGAAGATTATCGATGTCTGTTTTTTGAGCTTATTTTCAATTTTATTATATTTTTCGTTTAGGTCTATATCTGAGGTTATGGCTTTCATTAGGTCTTCTGTAGTGTCCGTTGAGTCGTTCTTCCTATTTGTTGTTTTCAGTGGATTTGTCCATATTGCTTTTGGTCTAGGCTTTTTTGCGTTATTCTCATTTAAGCAGCTGCGTACCATACGATGGTTGGTATTGAAATTTAGGTTTTGTAGTACCCCTGTATCACTAAACGACCTGGCTTTATTTGTGATTATGTAGTCGATTTCGTTTCTAGTCTTTCCATCTGGGGATACCCAAGTCCACTTGCTTTTAGTTTTTTTGCGGTAAACGGAGTTTAGAAGTGTTAAGTTTTGCTCAAGTAAGAATTCCGTCAATTTTTCTCCATTTTTGCTCCTTTTTCCTCTGCTGTATTTTCCAATTATATGTTCTTCCCCTACTAATCGAGCACCAACTTGAGCGTTGAAGTCACCCATGAGCACTATGTTGTTTTCCGAATAGTTTTCAATTACTGCTCTCAGTTTGTCGTAAAAATCCAATATTTCCGTTTTTGTTGCTTGTTCTGTCGGCGAGTAGACTTGGATGACTGTCCATTTTTTAGGATGTTTTGTTAAGTTCAGATGCAGTAAAACTATTCTGTCTGATATTCCTTCGAATCCTATAATTTGGTTTCTTAGTTTTGTCTTTACCAAGAACCCTACTCCTCTTTGGCCAGCAACTTCTCCTTTGTGATACATGATGTAGTTACTTCTCTCTTCTATTTCTTCTCCTATTCTTCGCATTTCACTTATACCTAGAATATCCCACTTGATGGTTTCTAGTGCTAACTCTAGCTCTTGTAAGCTCTCTGGTGTCCTCAATGTTCTTGTGTTTAGTGTGCATATATATAGACAACTTTGTTCCCGGATTTCCTTTTTTGTGCAGGCTTTAATTTGTAAAATTGTTGTAGGGTGTTGGTCGGAAGTACTTGATGGTTGTGTATTAAATGATGACAAGTTTATGTCGCTGATTTTGCTCCTTCTTTCCTTGGTTGTCGTTGGAGGGTGTTGGTCTAGTACTCCCTCGGGGACCAGCCGTATTGGGAGACTCAAAATTTCATTTTCTTTTAATGTTTGTTCTGTACTATAGTGTGTTTTTTCTGTTTTTTCTTTAGTTAAGCTAAGTTTTGTTTTTCGGTTACTGCCATTTTTTAGTTTTTTGAAATACTGTATGTTAGTGAACTTTCTCCGCTTTCCTTCGGTTCTTTAGTGGAATCACCCTTACGGATTTTGTGGACCTTGCTGAAGCTGTTAGGGGGAGTAGAAGGTGGTGACGACGGGGCTCTTTTCCTTTTTTCATTTTGATTTTTTTCTTTAATTACGAGGTTGCCGTTTTTAATAATTGCGTATTTGCCGGATTCTCTGGCTTCCTTTAGTGCTGGTATCAGTGCCTTCCTTGCCTCAACATCTTATTATATATTCCCTTACCTTGCTAAAATAAATGCCGGAGACAACTTCACAAATAAAATTTACAGGACACTTACCCTGGGCTGTACTCGGAGGTTCTGGCGCAGATCTCGTTGGCCGCGGGCTCGCCTCCAGCCGCGAGGGCGGCGGCGGCGCGCGGCGACGCGGCGGCCCCCGCGCCGTACTCGGGCTCACTGTGACCAGCACGTGCCCCTCGAACCCATCATCATCTCTCGACTCCCTTATAGGACTAGCCATATTCGATGTTGGAGTACAAACAGTCAAATTAACAGATGTTATCGGTCTAGGGCTACTATAGTCTTCTAGCCAAGGATCGTACCCATAGTCCATGTGACAATTAACATTAACCGATACATTTACGGGGAACCCTCTTTCTGGCCTGTATGTACCTCCTGGAGTTGTTTCTTTCACGGGCTGTGGTTCTTGCTTAGGAGGGGCAGGGGATACTGATCTACAAGGTTCCGGTTCAGCAACTCTCTGTGGTTTAAATGCAATATCTGGATTAGGTTTTATGAAGTCAAGTGTGTTTGGCCTTTTCGGCTTTTCATGTATCGGTTCTTTTGATGGCAGCTCAGTTTTAGGTGATTCCTCTTTTACTATCGGCTCCTCCTTTTTGATGGTTTTCTTTTCCTTCCCCTTCTCTAATTTTTCATTTAAATTGTACCTTATTTTGTTACTTTTAAGTATCCTATAATTTGTGCTCTCTGGTTCTGGTGGATTTGTTTGTGATGTGCTGTGATCTTTAGATGTCTCGTTAGTCAGTTCCAAGTCACTTGGTGATTCAACACTGTACTTGGCCACGCAATTGTCAATGTTTATGACCGTGACTGGAGACGCATTGTTGGTAAGCTCCGCTTTGTTGAAAGGTTTGAGTTCAACAACATTCTGATTGGCATCAGTGTTTACCTTATTGTTTTCATTCTCGTCTGTGATAGAATTCAAGCTTAAAACTGCCGTTTGAGGCTCCTGGCAAGCAACAGCTTTGATTGCTGTGAGTTTTGGGGCTTCGTGGTTGAAGATTGGTTGGTTCCGGCACTTGGCAGGGGCGCTGAGCTTGTGCTCGTGGTGGCGCGCGGCCGCGGACGAGGAGGCGTGGTAGGCGTGCGTTAGGGAGGCCTTGACTTCGCTGTGCAGTTGCGTCTCGCAGGCTTGCTTGTCGTGGCAGTAGAGCTCGATCGTGCTGGACACGACATGGTCAGGGACGCTGGGGAACTTCTGCTTCAGCTCGTGGAACAATTGCATAAGCGAGATGTTAGTGCATGCACAGGCTTGCGGAGTGGAGGCGGTGTGGGACGGGGCAGACATCGCCGCCCATCCTGCGGACGCCTCGCGCCGCGAACTGTGCCCTGCCCAGGACACCGGATAGCGCGCGCTCACACCCGCGCATCCGAACGACACTTATTTACACACCAAATAGCGTATTTTCGAGTCCGTGACGTCACAATTCCTGAAACCACTTTTACACGAGTTACGTATACTTCCACGCTATTCCGTGACCGCTAACGATCATGACTTGTTAATCTTTACGGTACACATGTGACGAAAACGAACTCATATTGATACGAAGTTGATTTTTAACATCTTTTGTTATCATTATGCCAAAGTTATTTTTCTATAGAAAATTGCAACATACTGCGTCAGAAACGGCTCAATATTTTATAAATTATGCACACAGTAGATAAAAGTAAAGCTTTATAAAGACACACATTCACACTCCAAAAAAGTACAAAGGCAGTAATTATTGTACCCAAAAATAAACTACGAAAATCGCAGTCGCAGACTTGTCAATCGTTTTCTGCCATTTTCATTTTACCAATAGACAAAAAAAAGTTTTTTGTAGAAACTTTCTTTTCGGCATCGGATACTAGTACAACGTTGTGTTGGATTTATTGACAACTCCTCCATTTTAATATCTTACGTTGGATAGAAATATATGCCGAAAGTAAGATTACTATATAAACTTTATACTATGATAGACTTAAGACCTATAAAAACTAAAAACATTTAAAGAATAAAATACATACGTTAGCAAAAAAACAAGTATTGCTGAAATTTTAAACACCATAAAAAAACAAAAGTTGTCTATGGAGTACAGGATACTGTTTGAGTTAAAGATATATACGCCGAATTAATGTCACATTTTCGATTAAATGGAGATAATTGACAAATCTAAATAAACCCATAATAACGACTAAATAAGTTAGTTTTATTTTAAGAAATATCTGAATAGACTACCGGTAATGCTTTACCGATAAGATTTCCCACGTTTGAAACATGAGCTTAAATTGGACAATCATCGTCTGTCACCGTCAGCCAGTTTGATGTCAAATGTCAAATTTAATCCATGTCAAAATTGACAGATAGATAGGACAACCAACTTTTTGTCGCTGTATTTTTCCTTATAAATAAATTAAAAACGGCTGAAAATGGTTGACGACTTGCGCAAATACTTAAACCATTTGCTAGAAAAGTATGTCTACTATTTTGATACAACGAAGCACTAATTCTGGCTATATTTAATGTTGGGACTGTATTTGTTTTGTTTCAGAGTCAATGGTCTTCACAGCATAATAATTACGGACAGGGATGGAGTGCCACTCGTGCGGGCGGTGACCGAGAGAGCCCCTGAGCTGGCTTTGAGGCCTAACTTCATTTCTACCTTCGGGATGGCCACTGACCAGGCCAGCAAACTGGGGTTGGGAAGAAATAAAACTATCATATCCATGTATTCTAGCTACCAGGTGAGGCTTGTATTATTTTAAATGTTATTAAAATCGTCGTAAAGTGATTGCGAATCATGGTGATGTTTAAGGAACTAGTTGAATGTTTACTTGGTTGAAGCAATTTGAAGTCTAGTTATGAAAGTCACTTGGTTTGTTTATTACCTTTTCATGGTTCAACTTCTAAACCAATTGTGACAAAATTGAATACAAACATTGCATAGTTGCAATATAAGTCTTAAATTGAGCTCTGAAGAATATGGCAGAGCACACAAAACGATACATAGACAAAACAATGACTATTTGACGTTTTGTGGCCACTTCTAGCATAATATTTTTTAGGTTTTGAGGTGGCATCAGTTGTAATATTTGAAATTAAAAAAAAAAGCATATACTTCCCACCAGCTGGTAATTTAACATTTTTACCATCTATTTTTTTGTAATATCCATTGCTCCACTTCCGCTGTCAGTGCGATTGAAGCTTTATGTTATGTATGGACAATAAATGTGGGTAGTTCTAGTTAGTGTTACCCACAATTGAGGGTAGATGTGGAAAGCAGTCTGCATCCATGATTCCAGGCTGCACTTTTGCTCCTCATCTAATTTGTAAGTTTATAATAGTGGCGACGAAATAAACAAGTAAAAAAAGTGTGACAATAGTGTAATATAAAAGAAAATTCTGAAAAATGGGTATTTAGTTTGGTGATTTTAATGTGGCATACGGATGTTGGAGAAACTATAAAGAAAGGTTCAATTTCTTTCTGCAAGGGAGTGAAATTGAAGAGGATGCCAAGAAAAAGGCAAACCGTTTGGCTGTTAGTGGTCCTGATTAGTCTGACTTGATTGTTGCACTACTGTCTCCAATGCAAATTAGTGAGGAAGAAGAGGGGAAAAATGAGAGATTACATAGCCCTGCTAAGGAAGTTAAGCATAAACTCCACTATTAAACTTAAACTTCACTATTATACTTCAAGCTCTAACAACTTTATTTAATTTTCCAGGTAATACAAATGAACAAGCTGCCTCTAGTGATCACCTTTATAGGCAGCGACAACTGCAACACAGGTCATATTCTATCACTGGAGAGTCAGATCGAACCTTGCCTTAAGGAACTTGCTGCGGTCGTGGCTGATGCTCCCTGAGTGTGACCATCATAAAGGAGTAATAGAAGCTTATAATAAAAATGAACCAAGTTTTAAACAATATATTATTAGCATTTCTTTAAGGGTCCTAGAGGGATTGTAGTTGGTTTGGTTTAATGACTATGGTACATTTTTAATAAAAGCTACTTTGTAGGATAGGTTTTTTATTGTAAAAAAGGTAAGGCTATCTCTTGGAATAAAAGAGAATGTGTAGATTTTGCCAAGCAAGAAGACACACTGCCTATTTTGAGAACGGCCAAGTGTGCAAGTTCTACACAGAGCAGTCTTTTTGTTATTAATTATAATTATGTAGATTGGAGCAAACTTTAATTAAGTATACATGGTGCTCGTGAGCATTGCGAGAGATTTCAACCACGAATTCCAGAGGCTATAAGAAGTAATAAATGTTACATGAACTTAGGTCGAAACACGATTTTTTATTAAGGCACGTTTATACGACATTAGCAATTATTATGTATGAAAATTATAAAAAAAAAAACGTGTTTCGGCCTAAGTTCATACAACATTTATTACTTCTTATAGCCTCTGCAATTCGTGGTTGAAATCTCTTGCAATGCTCACGAGCACCATGTAGAATGATATTCTTGAAGTGTCCTGATCTTTTTAACTTACTTCAATCTAAGCTTTTGTTTCATTATGTCCTTAAGTACATAAATTTCAGTTTTTTTTCTCTCATGTTTGTTATGGACTAGGCCAATTTGATGATCATCTAATTGTTTGGCAGTGCAAACATAAATATTTATATGTATATCTGTAAAAGCCAAGCATGTAGCCAAACATGTACTTGAAGTTATAGGTTAAATTGTTAAATATCAATAATGCACTTTATTTTAGCAAAACCCAAAATTCAACAAATTGTAATTTAATATTTCTTTATTCATAAAGATTCGTTCTGGTTAGAAAACAAATGTATTTCTAATGAAAAATATGGACAACTCACGTGTTAAATCGAGTTGAACTCGACATGTTTTGGGCTAGTTCGTCCTCCATCAAGGACCCGCGGCATATAAGTATGTATGTTTAAGTTATAGCTAAAATGTAAAGAAAGACTTTGTATATCTCAATTTCATATATTTAACCAGATTTTTTATTATAATAAATACTCTTACAGAGCTGTTGGATTTAATTTGAGCCTCAAAAATTAAAATATATTATAAAAACAAGTCCGAAAGGAAGACAAGTATATTCTACCAACATTAATATATAAAAGATAGATACATTTCAACCAAAAAGACTAGAAATTAAACTAGGGCGCCTTTTTCGCAAATTTTGTGACGTAAACTCTTTATAAATGGCAAAAGTTCTGTATTTAAAAAAAAAACCATTTTCTATACTTTTTGTGTAACCTGTCCTCACGGATCCCTGATCCCCACGACACGTGGTAATAGGTACTTGTACTGTTTTTGCATTAGGTAGAGACGGCAAAATGGTTAGTATTGTACTCAACATAGACTCAGAAAGAGCCCTTAAGTAAACACTATTATCCTGTTAAACGGTCACCTAAGCCATTGGTATACGGTGGATACAAGCCGCTTGCAACCGAGTCAACTAGTAGGTAATAAAGGCCTGTCGCGGAGCATAAAGAACACTGCGCATGTGCGAGCGTGATGGCAATATTACTGCACGCGTGCGACGGAGATAAATAGCGGCGGGTCAACGCACAAATTTCTCTGTCTTTAGTACTACGTACAGAAGGTCCACTCCCGAACATGTTTAGGCGTAAAAATATTGCTGTCTCTTTCTGTCTTTACCGTAACACACGAGGTCTTGCCGAAACGTACCTAATCTACGGAGTGGACCTTCGTGGCTATAGGTAGGTTTATGTCTATCATTGGACGTCTTATGGTTATCATGGGGGATCTAAGAGGCGACAAATCGAAACTTGTCTAAGGCAACACCGGTGTGATGAGCGGCTTCCCGTTCAGCGCGTTGATGACGTTGTTGGCCGCCAGCTCGGCCATATCGCTGCGCGTCCGAACCGTCGCGCTGCCGATGTGTGGGAGCATGACTGTGGATAAAATAAAATCTTTTTTAATTCAGTTGCAAAGTTTCATACGTAAAACCAAAAAGGTTGCACACCTATTTAATAACTTCATTCACTTTTTGAGTTTGTCACGCTGCAATAAAATTTAAAAATATTTGTAAAACACAATACATATTTAAGTAATTTATGAGACCGCTCAGTGCTGCAATGAGCAAGTTTAGCAAGACAATATGCGACTCGAGTCGCGTGTGAGATTGACTATACCTGTCACTGACTAACTAGAGAAGTTAGAAAATTATTATCTTGTTTCGTGTTGATGTGCTAAGTCAACAACACAACAGCATGACAAAATTACGAACTGCGAAAGACGTTAAGTATAATGCATTCATTCCGATTCTGATCCTTATAAAATGCAACGCAACACTGATTATGACAAATAAACAGATGAAGATTTCTTTAATTTTTGTGTTTCTTACCTACTTGTTTTGGCAGGAGGCGGGGTATGAAAATTTGGTCGGTATTGAAATAAAATATGTACGACGAATCGTCTGAAATCGATTTCGTAATAGCGTTCTAGTTTTGCAATTTGATTGCAGGTTTTCGCATGTTTTGTGTTTATAATTTTGTTAAATTTAAGTGTAAGTATTTATTGTTTCATAAATTCAAATTCGCGACATAATCGGCGACGTTTTAGAAAAAGGTATGCATGTATGAAGAGATTAATTAATGTGCATGAAGCAAAGGAGGTATCTAAGGATCGTAACAAGTGGAACAAAGTTGTCTCTACCTACCCTGGAGAAAGGAGTATATGTATATGTATAAGTCCAATCTAATAAAACAATGTAAGGACAATATTTATTTCTTAATTTATGACTTTATAATGTAAGTAAATGAATTAAGAGCTCGTAGACGATATCGACAATTTTTCTTTATCTTCCTCCATTCTCTTATCAACAGACTTCACATCATCTCCTCCCATGGCTTCCCAATAACTCGGCGGTGCGTCCACAGCGTTGCCTGTGAGGCCAGTCATCGCTATCCCAACGCCAAAACAAGCATCAAATCCGTTCAGGTCTTCTTCAATCCCACTCCACACTGAAGGGATTATATGTACAGGGATCTCTAAAGGCATATTGATATGCGGCAGCGGCAAAACAACAACAGTTTTCACAGTGTAACTCCTTGATATCATTTTAGCGTGGTCTATCGAGGCGCACAGTTCAGGGATCTCGATGTCAGCTCTAAAGCTCACAGACTCTCCGGCTGGTACACCATCAAAGACCATCTTTGTGTCGTCTACCTTGGAGCATATTTCATGGTCGCGAGCAAAACCTGTATCGAATCTGTCAGTCTCAAACAAATTTACTTTGATGCATTTTATGTCAACTTTAGTGTCGTTTTCTAACTCATAGTCGAGCTGAGCACATTCTCCGGGCCTGAGCACCGAGTTGGCGATGGTAGCCTTTATATTCACTACGTTCTTCTTTTTGGAGAACAGCGAGCTCATTTGTATCAAAGTCTTCTGGTCTCCGTATACCAAAGGTTCCGTCGACAGCAAGGGAGCCTGTCCAGGAATAACATAAATCTTCTTCTTGAACCGCTTGTTGAATTTAAACATTCCAGGCCTTTCGAATTTGACGCGGATATAATACTTTATCTTGCACTCGACGTAGTAGTCCAAAGTTTCTTTGGTATACGTTAATGAGGGAGGGATTTCTAATGGCAGATCGAAACTGAATTTTGCTTCGTATTGTCCCATTGGCAACGGTTCTCCTGTCTCGTTGATGTGTAAGATCTGATCAAAATCCACGTAGAGTTCATCGTTTGTGCGTTTGTACTTGCGATCTCTTCGCTTGGCCACTAAATCTTCCAGGTATAGTTCGCCCAGGCCTTTTAACGATAGAGTTATGGCTGAGAAATCGTATTCTTCATCCAAGGTGTATCTTATTGTTCCTGATATGGTGGAGCCTGCTTCGAAGGTATATGTGCCATCGTCGGAGCACAGACTGATCTCACAGAATATCCCCATGTCGAGTGAACCGTCAGACTAAGAGATTTCGGTGTTCTTGACGATAGATATGGAGCAAGTGATTGGGAATTTCACAACACTGATAATAAATGATGTTGGTATCGCACGGGGGATAGAGATTGGCATGTTTATCAAGATTTTGATAATCCTAAAGATTTCTAGGCAGAAAATATTTTTCGATAAACATGAGATATCGTACCTTTTGCTATTCTTAACTCTCGTGACTGTGTCATTACAAGTACTTCTGTACCTTTTACTGTGGAGTGTACGCAAGAAAAAGGCTGTTGTAATTTTTTTTTTTTTAGGTATTTGTACTAAGTATCCCATAAGGTATCTCTTCCTGTTGACCTTTAAGCGATTGACAAAACATGTGAAATAAAGAGACACCCAAAAGGAATTAGGAAAGATACAACATTTACATAACCCAAAATAAAATAAAATAAATGTATTAAAAATACTAGGGATTTAATTGAAAGAAAGTAGCTATTGCAATAAAGTTTCGTATTTCATCTACTTGAATATCAACTCATGAACCGGATACGGTTACAAACGCAATTGAAGATTGTATCAAATTGGTGTTATAAAAATTTAATTTAAAGAAGGAACAAGTATTTACGATAATATTTTAATTTAGGTGTTCGAGCCTACGCTTGAACCACATATTGAGAGTATACCCTTTCTATATTCACAGTTATACCTACCTATATACACCT
>BHDV01034498.1:177925-188816 GCA_005406045.1 Adoxophyes honmai
GGAAGGTCACCCTCATTATTAGACAAATGCTTTCAGTATAGCCCAAATTTGAAGTCGGTTTTTTTTTGTTTAAAATTATTTAGTCTTCTACCCTATTGCCGCCACATTTCACAGATTCACTTACACAGATTAGGCAGAGTCAGCAGTTTGTGGTCCTTAGGCAGAGGTTCAGGAGTGGTGACGTCCAGGCCGGCTCCGTAGATGACGTTGTTTTTCAACGCGTCGTAAAGGGCGTCTTGATCGACGAGGTCTGGAAAAAAGACAGGGTTTCAGAACGTATTTGATACATACATAAATCACTCCTGTATTTTCAAATGGGGAAGGCAGAGCACACGATACGTGACATCGACCAAACCATGTATTTTACTCAATAAATAAATATATAAATGATTAGGACTATTTCACGCTTCGCAGCCACTTCTAGCATAATTTTAGGTTTGAAAACAGATAGAAGAGGCAGTATAATGGTGACAGGTTGCTAGCTTATCGCCTAAAGCATACCTAAATCTGTTTTCTTAGGGTCTCCCCACATTAGTCGACGCCTTTTCGGCAAAATGCGGGTAGAAAAAGCTTTATGTCAACGCAATAACAGGTGCGAACAAGAGGTGAATTGGCTCGGCTGGTTCGACCGAGAATGGCCTCTTGTTCGCCCTTATTGCGTTGACATAAAGCTTTTTCTACCCGCATTTTGCCGAAAAGGCGTCGACTGGTTTGGTGAGACACTTAGTCGCCTCTTACGACATCCACGGAAGAAATGGAAAAGTGGTATTCTATCCCGACACCACACACACAGTATGATACATTTCCTTAGTCACCTTTTGGGACACCTATCGGAAGAAACAGAGAGGTGTTACTCTAAACTGGGCATTTTGAACAAAACCTGGCAAAGATCCTGCCATTTTTCTGGACGCGATGCTACTAACCTCCCCTCCCAACGTTAATGAGTATGGCGTTCTTCTTCATCTTGCCAAGGAACTGCTGGTTGACCATGTGCTTGGTCTCGTTCGTCAGTGGAACAGCCAGGAGGACGAAATCGCTTTGGGCTAACAGCTCATCCTGGCTCACGAAGGCTGCACCTAAGGCTTTACCTGAAAATGGAATCGGGGTTACATACAAAAAAGGTATATTTTCTGCGCATCACTCTTGGCAGAGTGGTCGTGGTCATCATGACGTGTCTTGAGTGACACGTTTTACAACTCTCCTTCATTCCTCTCTCACTGCGGCTTTACGAGTATCCATATACAGTGGGCCATCTATCACTGCCTTCACCTGGTCGGTCCATCTCATAAAACCATCGCAAACCTGCCCTGCACCACAAGACGTTCGATGGAAAGGTTTCCTCGTCGAGATACGTGCCCAAAGAAGGTGAGGATTCGAGCTTGGACTATAGTAGAGGATAGGCGCTGCTTGATGCCTTGAAAACAAGGTATAGACGCGTACAAAAATTCAAGTATCTGGCGGCACGGCCGTGCCCCCACCAAGTCGAGCAAAAAAGCGTCACGGCCATACCATCCTTTTCTCGAAGCAATTCAGACCATTTTCGAATTCAATTTGAACCAGTATTTTAAGAATTATAACGGGTCAAATTTCTTAATTTTGTCACTCACTGACTCACCGATCATCAAAAGTATAAAGCACTTCTAGCAGACCTAGAAGCTTCAAATTTGGAATATAAGTAGTGTTTGGTGTATGAATCAAGGAAAAACTAAAAGAACCGGCCAAGTGCGAGCCGGACTCGCGTACTAACCGGTTCCGTATCAAAAACTGCAAAAAATCAGAATTTTTGTATGGGAAAAAAGTAGAAATGTCTGCAAAATACAAAAAGAAATGAGATCCCATCAAAAACAATACTTGTCAAAAAAAACCAAGTCTCGCAACTCGCACTAAATAACTGAATTTACATGTGTTTTCAGGCGATGGCCAAGTCTCGATATATTTATTTATACCATGTTATACCGACTTGGTATTACATGGATCTCACAACTTTTTACCGTAGAACAACTGAGTTGCGAGACTTGGTTTTTTTTGACAAGTATTGTTTTTGATGGGATCCTTTTTCCAAATATCTAACAAAAATAGGAATTGTCCGTAGTCTGTCGTAATATGTTAATTTTTCATTTGTTAAAAAAGTCCGAACGCCTTTGGTACAGAGGATATACCATCCCCATTCAAAGGAATGCAAGAAATACCAGAAACTACAGCTCACCTTCAGGCTTCTCCCTATGTCCACTGTACAGGAACTTCTGGACCTCAAACCCTGCTAGCTTCTTGACGATGGTCTGTCCAATGCCACCGAAGCCGATGATGCCAACGGTGCTGCCGCGGATCTCTTGGCCCAGAACCTTCTGGAAGCCTATTTCCCATTGTCCGCTGGAATGTAATGACATGTGTTGTTGTAATAAAGGTTAAGATAGAATTCTGTAGCGATCTTAGCGCCACTTATTGTCTAGTAGAATTTCTTCTATAAACGTCATCAACTGTCAAGGTGTTCTTCGCGCCAACGGAGTTTCGAAGATCGGTTGCCTAAATACAACTTCCAACTTTCTCTCTGTGAATTTCGGTCTCCAGACACAACATCTGCTTTGAGAGAGATCTCTCTATTGAAGATGTTCCCACAATGTTATTGGGTGTTTCCCAAAAGAAAACCGTGTAACTTTTTTTAAGCAAACGAGATCTAACGAGCACTAGCAATTTAAAGCATATAAAAATGAGGCCTCTAATAGTGGAATAGTGTACGAGCAATAGGGACAAAAGGTAAAAGGAACGCCACATGAACCTCTTAATAGCCTAATCGCTCTTAGTTGGGGGGCGATATAGAAACCGCGTCGCTCAGGGCGCTGCTAGTGTTAAAATCGGCACTGTTCTTCTGTTGCAACAAACAAATAACTTTTAACAGACTGAAGTGGTTTTATAATTAATTTATAGACAGCAAACTGACGGCTTTTATCACGAAGTAACAGACGATAAATGATAAGAAATTACACAGGTTCATGCATTCTGCAGTCATTCAGTGGAGAGATCTAATATGGGTAGGCACATCCTGTGAGATAAGTTTGTGGAAATCTAACGACAATATTCCAACCAGCTGTCTTAGCAAGGCGTGAATCGGGCTGCGCGCAAATAGACCAAACCTGTCATTGTCTAACTACAGATGTCAGAAAATGACCGGTAGGTACCTATTCATAATTTATTTATTATTTTTCCCTGAAGGATTTAGGACATTATTTGAATATATTTTTGAACAAAATAAATGGTCAGATTTTTTATCATTACCTATTGATTCATAAAACATTGAGTAAACGCATAATCATCGGTTTGCGATAAGCGGTCAACATAAAAACATAAGCTGTTTTATCATATTTAAACGATAGTAGATACCGCATGAGCAACGACGCATGCTTCAATACTTGCGAATTAAATAAACTTAGTTGCACAATAATGGGTATTTCTTGTGAAATTAGTTTGTGCAGACCCGCGGATGGCAGATACATATTCCAACCAGGAAGCATCGTGTCTGGGGCAATAAGGTACTACCTACATGAAGATTCAGAGTTCAATTCGATCACAGTGTCTTTGAAAGGCATAGGCAAATTGTACTTTGAAGACAAAGCGGCGAAAAGACGAGATCGCATGTATAAATACAGCAATCATGAGACGTATGTTGATGTAGACAACATAATACATCAAAGAGATTCAGAAGAACCTATGCAGGCAGGGCAGTACGAGACGCAATTCAGTTTTCAACTCCCCTTCGACATTCCTGCGTCTCTGGAATACAGTAACCACACGTTCAGTTACTACGCCCGATGCAGCATTCAGTACTATGTGCGTATCAAATTTGTGAGACCCGGAAGGTTCAAACTTAACCACCATTACAAGAAAGAAATAAAGGTTATCTCCGGACAGGTCCCGCGCATGACAACGGAACCATTAATATACGGTGACCAAAAAAAGTTGTTACAGTTGAGTTCTCTATTTTCAAGCAAAAAGGGTGTTATCAACGTGAAAGCTGTTATAGCCAACTCGGTCCTTCAACCCGGAGAAACTGTACAGATTGAATACGAGGTTGTAAATGACACAAACATCGACATAAAAAATGTAAACATCAGATTACTAGAAGTCGATAAGTACACGTCACAAGGAGGTCGTGAAGTAAAAGTTCAATCCGAAGTAGAAGGCACGAAATTTAAGCATGACCCGATTCAGAGTGGTGACACAGCAAAGTTTACTACTGGCATAGTAATTCCAGAATTATGTGCTTCTCTTGATCATTCAAATATAATAGCTAGAGATTACTGTGTTATGACAATTGTAGCGCTACCTATGCCTCATATCGACATCACTTTAGAAATGCCAATCCAAGTCATTGATAAACTATCAAGCAGCTTCAAGGACTGCGTCGCTAATACTTCTGCGCTTGAGTCTACGCCCAATGATTCACCGCCTACTTATTGGGAGGCTATGGGCGAGGAGGAAAAGAAGTCTCTGGAAGATGGAGAAGATGAACTGGCTCCTGAATATGAAGAACTAGAAAGTAAAGAGGAAAAGTGATGATATAAATGTAGCTAACATGCTCAGAAGTTGTAAAGATATTTGAGGGTGGTTATCTAAAAAAAATATACTGGTGTTTAAAACGAGTGCAAAATCATTAAATTTTCTGATCAAAATAATGATAAGTGATAAGCAAAAGCCTTAAAAACGAATTGAATGCCTTATCGTTTCATAAACGATAATTGATGTAAAGTGAAATCGACGTGCGTGCAGTAAAATAAAACAAATACATTTCAGTTAGATAGCTTAGTGTAAAAATGGGTATTTCCTGCGATATAAGTATATGCACACCGGCAGGTGATGGTTACGCGTTCTACCCAGGAACCATAGTGTCCGGGGGAATAAGATACTCTTTGGACGTAGATTACGAGTTTACATTGATAACAGTGTCATTAAAGGGATACGGCAAGCTGTTCTTTGAAGACCGAGCGAGGAGTAGAAGAGATCGCCGGAACAAACTATATAATACTGAGACGTATGTTGATATAAACAATATCATACATAAAAAGGAAGATAAAGCACTTTCGAAAGGACAATACGAGACGCAATTCAGTTTCCAACTCCCATTCGACATCCCCGCGTCTCTTGATTATACTAGACTAACGATTGATGAGTATGCTCGTTGTACTATACATTACTACGTACTCATTCAATTTGAGAGACCAGGCTTGTTCCAGTTCAATAAACAATACAAGAAAGTGATCAAAGTAATTGCTGGACAGACAGTTCCTCGAATGAATACGTCGCCATTAATATATGGTGAACAGAAAAAGTTGAAGCAACTAAGTTCTATGTTCTCGAAGAAAAAGGAAAAAGTCAATCTTAAAGCTACTATAGCTAACTCTGTCCTTAGGCCAAAAGAAACTATTAAAGTTGATTATGAGGTTGAGAATAATAGTAACGTTGAGATAAAACGAGTTCAAGTCAGTCTACTGGAAGTTGACACTTATTTCTTGTCAGGAGGTCGGAAGGTGATAGTAAAATCTGAAATAGAATGCACAGGATACGACGTGTTCGGGGCTGTTCCGAATGAAGACACTGCGAGATTTACTGCTGAAATTTCTATTCCTAGTCTATGTCAGTCCATAGATCACTCAAAGATCATTTCCAGAGATTATGCTGTGTTAACTGCAGTTGTGTTGCCGATGCCTCACGATAATATGACATTAGAAATTCCATTTCAAGTTATGAAGAGACTGTCAAGTAGTCTCAGAGAGGGAAATACTAGCACTACTGTATTTGAACTACCCGTCGACGATGCACCACCTTCTTACTGGGAAGTTATGGGCGTGGAGAATAATGATTCAGCGAGAGACGTTGGAGAAATGCATTAAAAAATAACGCTATATTACATTAATTGTACCTATTTTATTCGTCACATCTGAATATAGGGCCACAGTAATCATAAGACTGGAACCATTTGGGTACATTTTTAATTATGTATATCAAATGAACACTAAATTATCGTTCGATAATCTAGGTAGTTAAAAACAGAGCATCAGCTCTTATCATTTCAGAGGATTACTGATAGCATATGCGAAAGGACGTGTGTTGGGGCTTTAACTGTGTGGACAAACATTGAAAAAAAATGGGCATTGCGTGCGAAATAAGTTTGTGCACACCAGCAGACGGCAGATACGTTTTCCAGCCTGGAAGCATCGTCTCTGGAGGAATAAGATACCATCTGGATCAAGAATACGACTTTACTTCCATCACCGTGTCGTTAAAGGGAATGGGTAAACTGTACTACGAAGATCTCGATGCAAAAAGGAAAGACCGTATGTATCAAAACAGTAATGAGGAAACATATGTCGATATTGATAATGTTATACATACAAATGAGAAAGGAGTATTACCCATAGGTCAATATGACACTCAATTTAGTTTTCAACTTCCATATGACATTCCTGCATCTTTAGTTCATATAAAAGACAGTATGGACTATTACATAGAGTGTAAAATTGTATATTATGTTCGTATAAAATTTGCGAGACCAGGCCGTTTCAACATGAACAAGCATTACAAGAAAGAGATAAACGTCATCTCAGGGCAAACCCCTCGGATGTCGATGTCTCCGTTAATATACGGAAATCAGAAGAAGTTACTACAGCTAAGTTCACTATTCTCAAGCAAAAAGGGTATTGTGAACTTAAAGGCGACGATAGCAAACTCTGTTCTCAGTCCAGGCGAAAGTGTTAAAGTTGATTATGAGGTTGTAAATAACACAAGCGTTGACATAAAGCAAGTCGAAGTAACGATACTCGAAGTTGATAAATACAAATCAGACGATGGAGATGAAGCCAAAGAGCTATCAGAAGTTGAGGGCACTAAATTTACGTATGGAGCGATTCAAAGTGAAGAAACGGCGAAATTTACGGTTGAAATTGTGATTCCTGAATTATGTGCGTCTATAGACCACTCAAGAATCATATCCAGAGACTATTCCGTTCTAACTTTTGTCGTGCTACCTAAACCTCATATTAATTTACCATTGGAGATACCATTTCAAGTCATTACTAGATTGTCAAATTCTTTCCAAGAGATTGGTGCCAGTTTTTCTATGAATAATTTTAATAGCGACGCGCCACCAACATATTGGGAAGCAATGGGCGAGGACACTAAGTGATTCTGTGAAAAAGAAGAAGTAAATACAGAACTATAGGAACAGGAAATAGTGATAAATACCTATAGTACTCTACTAAATAATAAATGTTCGATTTCTAATCTATCACACCGGATATTAATAGATAAGAAACTGAGCTGATGTATTAATAAATGCCTAAATTCTATTCTTAGTTCATTCCTAATAATACTTAGTTGAAGCACAGAATAGATAGTAAGAGTCTAATGTAAATCGAAACCTTTGTCAATGTGACGTTTAACATCTACAGGGTTGAAAAATAAGTCGGATTCTGGAGATATTCCCTTATTTTTAAAAAGAAACAAAACTACTCGCTCAGGACTTAAAACAACTCAAATAAACATAAAACGATTCGCTATTTTATTATACCAATAGAAACGATTATTATTCAGGATAAATTGTCTCGAACAAACATTCTGTCTTACTCTCGTCTGTCGTACGAAATATCTATGAAGGATATATCTACCTATTTAGTACACTTCTTTACTGATAATTACCTACCTAGTACCCTATGTTCACTTTCAACAAGTAAAAGATATGCTTCAGTTTTCTTATTTATCCAGCCTTCAAACACTTCATATGAAGTACACGCTTGCTAAATTATCTTTAGAGCCTACCTTGTTAAAGTCTTCAATAAGATAATCGTTTAATGGTAACAATACCTGTATGCACATTACTTTCTCATCTGGAGCTCTCCCTCCTTTCGAAACCCTCTCCTTTGTAACAATTTATCAGTTTAGGGCCGATTTTTCAATCACCAGATAAATTTATCTGCCAGTTAAAAATATTGCTATCCTTTTTTCGCGTCATATAAAAGAAAAGTGATAGCCAACATTTATCGGACAGATAAGTTTTATCTGGTGATTGAAAAATTAGCCCTTAATAAATTAAACTGTCATAAATAATTGAAAATAGAATAAAGCAAAACTTAGATTTCACGATCTTTTTTAATTATAAGACCAAAACTTTGTGAATAACAATAAAATTGTGTTTTTTTAATAAACGAATGTCTCCTTTTAGTAATAAAACAAACTTAAGGATTTAGGGTAGTTTCTTTCCAGGACCCGATTTTTTATTCCATCCTGTATATAATTGTTATACCTATCTATTAAATAGCTAATGTCATACTGTGGTCATATTAGTTATATGTTCTTCAAATTACTTCACATACGAGCATAGTTGTGTGATTAATTGATTTATCAATTTCCTTTAATTCAAGACATAAAGCGTGTATGACGAGAGTGATGAATGTTAGTGAAGCGAAAGAAGTATGTCAAAATAGAAGCGAATGGCGCTCTGTTGTCTCTGCCTACCCCGCAGGGAATAAGGCGTGACGGTTATGTATGTATGTATGTGTAATATAAGATTGCTCAGTCAATTTACAACTGAACTGCTGTGCATCATTACGACTAAGAATGCATTTAACCAAACGAGAATATATTTTTATATGAAAATAAATAGTACTTCATCTGTTCCTGTACTTTTACTTTTTATTCTACACAATCCGAGTTAAGGGGCCTGTTTTTACTAATTGTCAATTCAACCTTGTCTTAAAAATGCCTAAAACTCCAACTAACTTGATACAAAAATGTCGGAAGATTTAAAGGTAAAATTATACAAAAAGTCGAAACTTCGAAATAGCCGTTGTCATAGAAAGGATTGAATAAATAAATTATCATCATGTCATACTTACAGGCATTCTGTCACTGTCATTTTGATTTTTGGGTCTATCAACAAGAAGGTATTTTTGAATTCTGGTAGTTATGAAACTGCAGTAGTTTCATAAGCATAACTACCATTTTCACCTTAACCCATTCTTGGTCACTGTGCCAATTTGGGAACACTTAAAATTTAGGGAAAAATTTAAATTGTTGACGCTAAATGTAATATGATTGGGTACAGTTTTATAATAATAAATAAATCTCCACCTTGTCGACAATAACGTCGCTCCAAACTCTACCGAAAAGGTGAGAAAACTCGCAAAAATGCCTAAAAAAAAAAATTTTTTTTTTCTCACTTCCTAATTCCTTTTATCCTCTTTAATTATAAAATCAACAAATTTTTGATGAATCTCTGCTAGTTTCATTTTGACCATTAATGGGTTAAGTCTGAATAATAATTCGATATTTGAAGGAGTTGTTATTTTTACCAACTTTGGACATCGAGTGTAATAAGTGAACGTCAATATAACATTTTGCTTTAAAGAAAGTAAATATTTTTGAGATTTTTGTCATTATAGAACTACGATAATTATAGGTACATATATGTTATAGGGTATTAAGATATTTGGTACTTACGAGCCGCTAACAATTCAAGTGTCATTTGTGAAAAGGTTGGATAGCAAAAAGAAACAAATATTTATTAATCAACATGCATGGTAATCTTGGTCAATTAATCCGTAAAAAATATGCCCTGATATAGATAAACAACATTTGGATATGAAAAACAAAGCACCTTCTCTTATCTTTTTTAAACGATAAACAATAGCAAACGATACACGACGTGTGTTGCGAAATGCCACGAAGTGAAAATATTTACAATAACAAATAGCTAACCAAAATGGGCATATTCTGTGAAATTAATTTGCGCATACCTATCGAGGGGAAATACGAGTACCGGCCAGGGAGCATCGTGTCAGGAGGAATCAGGTACTATCTGGATCAAGAATACGATTTTACAGCGATCACAGTGTCACTAAAAGGAATAGGTGTTATGTACATCGAAGACCGAGTAGCAAAGACAAGTTACAGTAACCAAGAGAGTTACGTCGATATTGACAGCGTTATACATACAAACGAAAAGCATAAATCTTTACCGCAAGGACAATACGAATCCCAGTTCAGTTTCCAACTTCCTAGTGGCATACCCGCGACTCTAGAGCATTCGAAAGAAACAGGACAACACTTCGCACGGTGCGTCATAAAATACTACGTGCGAATAAAATTCGAGACGGCAAGAAGATTTGACATAGACAAACGCTACAAAAGGGAGATAAACGTTATTTCAGATGAGACCCCTCGGCTGTCGGACAAGCCGTTAGTATATGGTAATCAGAAAAGATTATTGCAACTAAGTACACTCTTGAGCGAAAAGAGTGCCATAAAACTGAAGGCTACCATTGCTAATTCGGTCCTCAGACCCAATGAAAAGGTAAAAGTCGACTATGAGATAGAAAACGCAACAAGCGTTGATATAAAACTGGTTGAGTTTAAATTATTACAAGTTGACAAATATATTTCAAGACGGGAACATGTACAGACGCTACGATCTATAGTTGAAAGCTTCAAATTCACGTACGGGTCAATCAAGGGTGGCGAGACGGCAAAATTTACAGCAGAAATCGCAGTGCCTGCATTTTGTGCGTCAATAGGTCATTCAAAGATAATGGAAAGGGATTATTCGGTGGCTTCCTCAGTTTCACTACCACTTCCTCACGCTAACATGTTGTTAGAAATTCCGTTCCAAGTCATCCCAACACTGTCAAGTTCTTTCGGCGGGTATGGTGCAAGTTCATCGACTGCTGGATATTCTAATGACGCGTTGCCGACATACTGGGAAGCTATGGGCGAGGAGAAAAGAGATGCATTCGAAAAAGACAAGAGGGCCAATGCTGGAGAAAAAGAAAAGTGAACTTTCGAGTGATTTTATTGTTTAGGTAAAGTGTGGTCGAGACCTCAATATTTTTTGAATACTGCGCAA
>BHDV01034498.1:189319-201433 GCA_005406045.1 Adoxophyes honmai
TAGAATATCATGTGTGCATAAACTTTGTGAGGCATGAGCTTGATATTGACAAGTGTTATAGAAAGGAGATACGCGTCGTTCCTGGTATGAAATCTTGGATGACAACAAAGCCACTGATGTACAGCGAACGGCAGTTTATACCAGGGCGGCATTCTCTATTTTCAAACAAAAAAAGATTCGTCAATATCAAGGCCACTATCGTTAGATCTTTGCTGCGCGCCGAAGAAAATGTTGAAGTCCATTACGAGATTGATAATTATACGAAATATGACATCAGAGAAGTTCAAATCAATCTGCTAGAAACAACTACATACAAGGCGACGGGAAAGAAGCAGAAACAGTCCCGCGCGGAGGTTGCAGGCACGAGATTCACTTGCGGTGTTATTAGAAGTGGAGAGACAGCCGTATTTTCGGTTCAAATCAAGATACCTGCTTCATGTGCTTCAATAGATAATTCGACCGTCATAACTAGAGGTTATTCAGTGTCAACCGTCGTAGTGTTGCCAAGGTTCATCAATAACATATCGTTGGAAATGCCCTTGCAGGTGATGAGTTTACTTCCATGTGCCGAAGATTTTACAATGAACATTGCCAGCACGTCCACAGCCGAATTAGACGCGTCGGCTGTTTACTGGGAAGGTATGGACGGGAATATAACCTTACGTCCACATCGAGACAAAGACGACACTTTTAAACAGCTTGCCATAGGTGTGGTGGACTCAGATTCGGATTAAGGAAATCCTTAAAATGCCAAACCAATTTTGACTTATTCTCATCCAAGCGAAGTAGTCCAGATGCGCTGCTGAAGTCCGCTCTAGATGATTTAACGGCACAATTATTTCCACCGACAAGCTTGCCGTAATTTTTATCATCCTTCATTTTCATCAACATTTTAACAACGCTCCCTTTACTGGGTAAATATGACATATGTTTAAAGTTTCTCTTGATTACAAATAAAAGCAAAATGACTATATCAGTATATTATTTCAGACCTCAATTTTTCCTCGTGTCTTGTTGGGATTGGAATTCCGTCCATAAAGGTAATCCCGTGTAAAATGAACGACCATTTTAGAGAGAGCTCAAAGTTGTGCGTTTTTCAAGACTGTATTTTCCAATCAATCAAGCTATCTTTACGCCACATTTCGTCGAAATTAGTTCAACAGTTGAATAGTGACATTCATATTCATAAAATTAGTAGCGATTCATAAGATTAGTAAGCTAGAGTTTGGAAGTAAACACTACAAAAGACGATTCTAGTAGACGATTAAGGGAGTTGCGAAATACCCTATATGCCGTTTCGCCAACCAGTATAATAATTTCAGCTCGTTAGTTAAGTTTAGCCCAACATGTTCTTACGACAGTTCCGAAAGAAACAAAGTTTACACAATTTAGCGCGTTTAATTTTTTATATATCAAAGTCTGTTCTTCACGCTTAAAGATTTTAGGTAGTTTCCCTACAGAATCCGATATATTTGTTCATCCTGTATATTTAGTACGTATCTACTAAATAGCTAATGTCATATTGTGGTCATATTTGTTAAATGTTCTTCAATTAGCTTCACATACGAGTTCGGTTGTGCTATTAATTGATTAATAAATTTTCTTTAATGCGAGACATATTTAAGATTGCTCAGTCTCCTAATCACTGCACTACTGGCGTGCATCACAAAACACATTAAGATTTAGGAGACTATTTTGTGCATTTAACCAAACGGGAACATTTTTTTTACAAGAAAATACTTAGCGGGTAAGATCTTTCACAATAAAGAATATAAATACTACCTCATCCATTCTTGTTTTATTATTCCACACCTTCAGAGTGTAAGAGCGTTTTCGAAAATTATTTGGGCCATAGACCACTGTTTCAACTGATATAAATAAAGATTCACCTAGATGCTGTGGAGTAAAAGCAGTTTCATAAAGTTTCCTCGTATCAATTTCTAAAAAGGCTACAGAACGTTAATATTATTAAATTAATTCATAAACACACATAGTATACTAGTCTTGATCAATTAATCCATGACAAATATGCCATGATAATATTGAATTCCTATTGGGCATGAAAAACAGAGTAAGTTAGTTCTCTTGTCTTTTTTAAACGATAATCGACAGCAAACAAAAATACTATGACATAAAAATACTACGTGCGAAAAAAAATCGAGCGTGCGAGTAGTTTCGACATCAACAAACGCTACAAAACGCTACGCTGTAAACGTTATTTCTGATGAGATCCCACGGCTGTCGACTAACTCATTAATATATGGTAATCAGAAAAGATTATTAAAACTGAGCACACTCTTTAGCGAAAAGAGTGCCATAAAACTGAAAGCTACCATTGCTAATTCCGTAATTCGGTCCTCAAACCCGATGAAAAGGTAAAAGTCGACTGTGAGATAGAAAACGCAACAAGCGTTGATATAAAACTGGTTGAGTTTAAATTATTACAAGTTGACAAATATATCTCAAGACGGGGACATGTAGAGACGCTACGATCTAAAGTTGTGAAAGCTTCAAATTCACGTACGGGTCAATCAAGGGTGGCGAGACGGCAAAATTTACAGCAGAAATCGCAGTGCCTGCATTTTGTGCGCCAATAAGTCATTCAAAAATAATGGAAAGGGATTATTCGGTGGCTTCCTCAGTTTCACTACCACTTCCTCACGCTAACATGTTGTTAGAAATTCCGTTCCAAGTCATCCCAATGTCAAGTTGTTTCGGCGGGTATGGTGCAAGTTCATCGACTGCTGGATATTCTAATGACGCGTTGCCGACTTACTGGGAAGCTATGGGCGAGGAGAAAAGAGATGCATTCGAAAAAGACAAGAGGGCCAATGTTGGAGAAAAAGAAAATAAGTGAACTTTCGAGTGATTTTATTGTTTAGGTAAAGTGTGGTTGAGACCTCAATATTTTTTGAATACTGCACAATGTCTTTGGTATTCCGCTTCTGGGTTGATAGATTTTTAATTGCAAAGGTGCTAAGAGATCATTCTTGTCATAACCACATAATCATTTATTTATATACTAATGACTGCTCATAACAAAAATCAAATTAACCAATTCCATTTAAAAGAGCGCTGATGATCGTATTGATTTTAAACAATCATTGACAGCAAGTTGGTGCAGAACGCATTCATTGTATTGTTACTGCTGTAAACAACAATGACAATTTACTGTGAAATAAATTTATCCAAGTCGGAGGACGAAACTTACGCATACAAACCTGGAAGTGTAGTGACGGGAAAAATAAGATACTTCATGGACCGTCGATATCAGTTTACTTCGATATCTGTGACTCTAAAAGGTACTGCCGAAATGTGTTATTACAACAAAAAGAAAGGAAAACATTACAGAAATAAACATGTCTGTTGCAAAATTGAGAGCCCAGTGAACATAATCGAGAAATACGAGCCCATACCGATGAAGCAATTCGAGACGGAGATTTGTTTTATACTGCCGCAAGACATACCCGGATCTCTAAACTATGAAGTTGAAACGGCCCAATACTACGCCAAATGCACCATAGAATATCATGTGTGCATAAACTTTGTGAGGCATGAGCTTGATATTGACAAGTGTTATAGAAAGGAGATACGCGTCGTTCCTGATATGAAATCTTGGATGACAACAAAGCCACTGATGTACAGCGAACGGCAGTTTATACCAGGGCGGAATTCTCTATTTTCAAACAAAAAAAGATTCGTCAATATCAAGGCCACTATCGTTAGATCTTTGCTTCGCGCCGAAGAAAATGTTGAAGTCCATTACGAGATTGATAATTATACGAAATATGACATCAGAGAAGTTCAAATCAATCTGCTAGAAACAACTACATACAAGGCAACGGGAAAGAAGCAGAAACAGTCGCGCGCGGAGGTTGCAGGCACGAGATTCACATGCGGTGTTATTAGAAGTGGAGAGACAGCCGTATTTTCGGTCCAAATTAAGATACCTGCTTCATGTGCTTCAATAGATAATTCGACCGTCATAGCTAGAGGTTATTCAGTGTCAACCGTCGTAGTGTTGCCAAAGTTCATCAATAACATATCGTTGGAAATGCCCTTGCAGGTGATGAGTTTACTTCCATGTGCCGAAGATTTTATAATGAACATTGCCAGCACGTCCACAGCCGAATTAGACGCGTCGGCTGTTTACTGGGAAGGTATGGACGGGAATATAACCTTACGTACACATCGAGACACAGATGACACCTTTAAACAGCTTGCCATAGGTGTGGTAGACTCAGATTCGGATTAAGGAAATTCTTCGAATGCCAGACCAATTTTGGCTTATTCTCATCCAAGCGAAGTAGTCCAGATGCGCTGCTGAAGTCCGCTCTTTTTAATTTAGCGCCACAATTTCTTGCACCGACAAGCTTGCCGTCATTGCCATCAACCTAGCCTAGCCCATCATGACAACACTCTTTTAGCTAAGTATGAGTAAAGATAATAACTTTTGATTACGAATTGTTACATTAAAACAAAATTACTATACGAGTATATTATTTCACACCTCTATTATTTCGCCAACCTGCATATTAAATTCAGCTCCTAAGTCAAGTTTAGCCCAACATGTTCTTAAGTCAGTTCCGAAAAACACAAAGTTATACACTTTCGCGCGTTTTATTTTTTATGCACCTGTCTAATGTCTAAGTTAGACTATTCTTCACGCGTTGCGAGGGTGAATCGGAACGTCGATCGTGTTATTATCCGCACGGTGAGTCATGTTATGTTGAGTCTGTGCGAGATATGTATTCCAGAGGGCTATGCTGCTCACCTACGCTTAGGTGAGCCGTTTACACATTCATTACCGAAAACTAGTTCAAAGGGGCATTTTTAGTCTTATCAAAGCGTAAACAGCCTCTACAATACCGATTACGATATTCTGTGGTGTTAATGCAGTGACTCATTCGTTTAGAAGGCAGACCAGTCGAAAAAGGGCGCGCGTATAGCCTGACAAGCACTGCTGTACTGCGCCATAGGTATGCGAGCGGCAAGGGGAGGAGGGCAAAGCAGCTGCTGCCTTTTGTTCTTTCGCCGTCATCGCCCCCCTTCCGTCTCTCCGCTCGCTATACCCAAGGCACGTTACAGCGGTGCTGGTCAGGCTATAGCCGACGACGTGTTGCCGTCCGTCAATGACAAAACAAACAAAAAGCGCTACGGAACTCCATTGTGGTGAAAAAATCTGAACATTGGGTTCAAGCAATGGGTATCTCGTGCGAGATTAGTTTGTGCCCTCAATCTAACGGTAAATACGAATATCAACCAGGAAGCACCGTGTCTGGGGCAATAAAATACCGTCTAAGCCAAGGATACACTTTTAAGTGCATTATTGCGTCGCTAAAAGGTCAGGGTAAGCTTTATTTTCTAGACAAATACAAGAGAAGACATCATAACTTCTATTATAGATTTTCAAATAGGGAGATGTATATTGATATAGATAATATTATACACAAAGGTGCAGGAAAACCATTTCCCGCGGGTGAATATGAAACCCCTTTCAGCTTCCAAATGCCTTATGACGTGCCAGCTTCCTTGCAGTATATGAAACATGCGCACCGTTACATCTGCCGTTGCAATATTTGGTATTATATTCGTATAAAATTTGAGTGGGAAGGCTTTTTGCTCACAAAAAAACACTTCAAAAAGGATATACACGTCATTTCTGGCCAGACACCACGCATGACTAAAACACCGCTGATGTACGGTGAGCAAAAAAGTTTGCTACAGCTGAGTTCTCTCTTCACAAGGCAAAAACACATCATCATCTTAAAAACTACCATCGCCAACTCGGTCCTTAGACCCGGAAAAAGTGTTAAATTGGACTACGAGGTGGAGAACAAAACCGAAATCGATATCAAACGGGTCAAAGTAACGATTCTAGAGGTCGATTCTTATACTTCTGCTTCAGGGCGCAAAGCACATGTGAAATCAGAAGTCAAAAACACGGGATTCACTTATGGTAGCATAAAGAGTGGAGAGACAGCGGCGTTTACAGCTGAAATAGTAGTTCCTATCCTATGTGCATCTTTTGAGCACTCGAAAATGTTTGCGAGAGATTATGTCATTTTATCTACAGTTGTGCTTCCCGTGCCTCACATCAACTTGAATTTAGAAATACCTGTTCAAGTAATTGATAGATTAGCTCTCAATTTTGAGGGGGGTACTAAAGCTGTTGGACATAAGAGTACTATTAGCAAGGCACCTCCTTATTGGGAAGCTATGAAGGAAGACAAAAAAGAAACGTCTGACACAGAGGCTGGTCCCAGTTTTCAAGAAGATTAAAAAAGGCTGAGAGTGAGCTGTTTAATGAAGCTCTCACACATACCGCAGGTATACGAATATGTACCTAAAATCACAGGCTAACCCAAGTTGGAATGCCTAATGGATTTATTTATTGAAGTTATATTTTTAGATAGCAAAAGTTTGTGTATAAATAATGTAAAATATTTTTAGAAGTCTATTTACAAAATAGACGAATAATTTATCCAACAAACCCAATTGAAGATCATGTTAGATAGTAAAAACACAAATAGTGAACATCGCGCGCCCAGACAGTCAATAAAACGTACCCAAAACAGGAGTAAGGATAAGGACCAAACTGTTTAAGTCGTCTAAGACAACTGTATTAGCTGAATACATATCTTCCAAAACTACTTAGATGTTTTATTTTACTCAACACACCAGTTAGGGGGTGTTATGTTTGTGATGAAGAAGTCAGAATGTACGAACAAGTCCAAAAGTAAGCACCGATTTAATCATCCCACAATTCCCACAAGGTATTACAGGACAAACTAGCTGTTGTCCACAATTCCGACTGCGTAGAGTTGTTTTACCCCAATTCAATAGATTCCAATAGAGAGATCTCTCTCCAGGCAGATGTTATGGCTGGGGACCGAAACCCACAGAGAGGAAGTTGGAAGTTGTATTTAACCGACTTCAAAAAAAGGAGGAGGTTCTCAATTCGACCTATTTTTTTTTTGTGTGTATGTTACTCGATATCTCGGAGACCCGTGAACCGATTTTCAAATATATTTTTTTTATCGAAAGGGTATAACTCGAAATTGGTCCCATTGGCACGAAATCAGGATCTGATGTTGGAATCTTGGAGAAATCGTGGGAACTCTTCAAATTTTATACGGATATGTACGGCGTTTTCGGTAATTTGTTGATGAAGTCAAGAATTTACATTTAGTAAACAGAATACTTTCAAAATACTGCTAATTTGAAGTCGGTTTTTTTTTGTTTAAAATTATATTATTGTGCAACTGAACGTCAAAACTTTGTGAGCGGGAAGTAGGATACTATATATTAACAGTAGAAGTTATACGACGACAGGTGGCGGTAGGGCTAGTTTAAATGCGACCAAGTATTAAATTGACTGGGTGCCTACTTTTGGTACAGCCAGCGTCAAAAGTAACTGTCAATTTTAGTACTGAGTTACGTCAAATTCTATGCTAAAATTATTACTTACTTTTGATGCTGACCCTACCTTTAAAATATGGAAGAAGGCCCCATTCTAGCTTTATAACCTGATAGAATAACAGCGTCCAGAAGTGCTTTCTAAATAAGTTATTGGTAGTACTTTGGCTCCGATTGTTAAAACACTTAAGATTAGACCAGTTCGCTTTGTAAATTGGTAGTTAGATGCGAGTTCTTTAGAAATTAGTAGAACTGTACCCTTCAGTTGGCTACAAACTTACTTATTAGAATACTAGCGGATAGCAAAATTATTGCATATTTAAAGCCGTATTCAGACCACCACGAATAAATTTTTGCCTTGGAATAGTCGCTCCTTACTCGCGAGTAAATCAGTCTTTCATTATACATATAAAAAACCAAGGTTTGCAAGGTTTACAAAGTTCGTTCATTACGACAATCGAGTAATAAAAATAATAAAAATTAAAAAATATATATTTTGTAATGTAACTAAAAATTTAAGGTTTTCGGAATTTTTCCTTTATGTGTGCTATAAAACGTTGCTTCATGCCAAATTTCAAGATTCTAGGTCGACTGGAAGTACCCTTTAGGTTTTGATTACCTTGCGAGTACTTGCGAGTTTCAAAATATGCAGCTTAAATTGCTGTTTCTTTTGATTGCGTTGACATAGAAGTTTGATTTTGTTACAGCATAAAGGTATTATAGACCAGAGTATTTGGTATGAATTTCAATTTAATACCTCTACGCGTTTATGAGGAAAGGGTAGTAAGTTTAAAATTATTAAAAAAATATATATTATGTGATGTAACTAAAAATTTATGGTTTTCGTAATTTTTCCTTTATCTATGCTATAAGACGTTGCTTCGTACCAAATTTCAAGATTCTGAGTTCACGGGAAGCACCCTGTAGGTTTTGATTCCCTTGCAAGTGTCGAAAATTTGCGGCATAAACGGCTGTATCTTTTGATTGCGTTGGCTTAGAAGTTTGATTTTTTCACAGCTTCAAGGGACAGTAGACCTGAGTAATTGATATAAATTTCAGCTTCATACGTCCACGCGTTCCTGAGAAAAAGGGTCTTGACAGACGGACGGACGGACGGACGGACGGATGGACAGACGGACAACAAAGTGATCCTATAAGGGTTCCGTTTTTTCCTTTTGAGGTACGGAACCCTAAAAAGTGATTGAGAGTGATTTATTACATACATACATACATACATATTCTCACGCCTGTATTCCCAAGAGGGGTAGGCATAGCAGATAAATTAAAAAATCCGTGCCACGTTTAGCAATTCCAGGGTAATCGGATGGTTAAACGTGATTTATTACACAAAATTTTATTCTTGTGTGGTTAAATCTATTTCAACAAGCTGGGTGACGTCCACGCGTTTTATTCTTTGTGGCAAGGACCTTGTAATGATCATACCTAATGAATACAGGAAAAATATGCGAAATCGATTCAGTCGTTCATCGTGCGACCAAATGAAATGTGAATTCATTTTAATACAGATGATTATACTTTGAGCCGATTCAACCAAAAGAGGAAAAGATTTAGTATTTTAATAATTCACTCTTTACTCGCGAGTATATAAAAAACATTAGGTTTTCAATTGTACAATTGATACCAATATCAGCACGGTGAGTCATGTTAAGTTTGGTCAGTGCGAGGCATGTACCTACTCTAAAGGGCTACTGCAACTCGCCTACGGTGTGACGTTTACACATTCATTATCATAAGCCCATTTTATAGGTGCATCAAAGTATAAGCCTCTACTATACCGACTACGATAATCTGTGGTATTAATGGAGTGACTCATTCGCTCGAACGTCAGACCGGTCGAGACGCCGGGCGTAGCCGACGTGCCGCCGCCAGTCGATAGCAAAACAAACAAAAGAATAAGTGCGTCGCGACGTCATTATTGCAAAACAGTGAACATCACGTACAAGAACCTAAAATGGGTATCTCCTGCGAAATTGGCTTGTGTCCTACATCTAACGGTGAATACGAATATCAACCAGGAAGCACCGTGTCTGGGGCTATAAAATACCGTCTTAGCGAGGAATACAGTTTCAAGTGCGTTATCGTGTCGCTAAAAGGACAGGGTAAACTTTATTTTGAAGACAAACACGAGAAAAGCAATGACCGCATGCATACATATACAAATAAGGAGACGTATGTTGATATAGATAATGTTATACACAAAGGTACAGGAAAACCATTGCCCGCGGGTGAATATGAAACTCCTTTCAGCTTCCAACTGCCTTATGACGTGCCAGCCACCCTACAGTATATGAAAAATTCATCCGGTTATTTCTGCCGTTGCAATATTCAGTATTATGTGCGTATAAAGTTCGAGTGGGAAGGCTTATTGCTCACAAACCAGCACTTCAGGAAGGATATAAACGTCATTTCTGGCCAAACACCACGCATGACCACGACACCGCTTATCTACGGTGAGCAAAAAAGTTTGCTGCAGCTAAGTTCTCTCTTCTCAGGGCAGAAACACATCATCAACTTAAAAGCTTCCATCGCCAACTCGGTCCTTAGACCTGGACAAAGTGTAAAATTGGACTACGAGGTGGAGAACAACACCAAAATCGATATAAAACGGGTCGAAGTAAGGATTTTAGAAGTCGATACTTATACTTCTGTTGGAGGGCGTAAAGCACATGTGAAATCAGAAGTCGAAAACACGGGATTCACTTATGGTAGCATAAAGGGTGGAGAGACAGCGGTGTTTACAGCTGAAGTAGTTGTTCCTAACTTATGTGCTTCCTTTGACCACTCGAAGATCTTTGGGAGAGATTATTCCGTGTTATCTACAGTAGTGCTTCCCATGCCTCACATAAACTTGAATTTGGAAGTCCCTTTTCAAGTAATTGATAGATTAGCACTCAATTTTGAGGAGGGTACTGAAGCTGTTGGACATAGTGTCAGGGATGCACCACCTTCTTATTGGGAAGCTATGGGAGAAGACAAAAAAGAAACTTGTGATACAGAAGCTGGCCCCAGTTTTCAAGAAAATAAAAAAGGCTGAGTGTGAGCTGTTTAATGAAGCTCTCACATATGTGTGAGCAGCACAGCAGGTACACGAATATGTACCTAAAATTACAGATTAACCAAAGCTTGCCGATATATTTCCATATAGCAAAAGTTTTTGTATTTATAATATTAAGGTTTTTAAAATGAAGTGTTTTGTTATATGTACAATGATATTGATTGATATTTAAAAATAGTATTTATAAACCAAAGGTAGGTTCAAAGTAAGTTGAATACATGAAATAAAAATAGTGAACGTCGCGCCCTTAAGAGAATACAATTAATAAAACGTATAAAAAAAGGAGTCTGAAACGTAAAATATTAAGGACAACTGTTATGTACTAAATGAAAAAATACCTTCAACAACAAGATATTTTTTTATTTTACTCTCCACATTAGTACCTAAGTACATACATACAAATCTTTTTTTTTCCTTTTTATAAAACTTTTTTATTTATATTAAAACTTAAAAATACTAATTACGCCACAGCGCACCACGCAACTAATACTACAGTTATTAGTACATGCTTGTAACTTTAGAATAAGTAAAATAAATATTGAAATAAAACGAATACATTCACTTCTTTTTATCGAAATTAGCACGACATGTTTCAGGCCAATCAGTGACGATGCTGGACATATTCGTCTCATTTCATTATGAGTTTATGAGTCACGATATTTTTGTTTCGATTAAATATTAATTAGAAAGTTATCGAAATTAGTGGGTTTCGTGGAGACCATGTATAATTTGAATATACTTAATTGAATTGTGTCCCGCTCTAGCTTCACAACAACCCGACAAAGTAACAACTTCCAGAAGTGCTTTGTTATTAGATCATTGCTAGTACTAAGTACAGTCAAGGGCTTTACTTCATGAGTCACCATAGAATCATTTAACAGTAAACGTCATACTGACATCCGATTAATTATCAAGGGAAATCGTAATGAGTTTTTCTTTGAAAAGGTTCTAACCATAGAACCCAGCCAAGCCACCAGGCAATGTATTAAAGTTCTTGACCGTACTAATTAGATTCTGATTGATAAAACACTCAATAATTGTCTTGTTCGCTGTTCTACACCTTCCAAGCCAAGGTAAAGAAATAGAACCCATTTATAGTAAACTTCACAGTGACATTGCGTTGTTCCGCAAATAAGGTAATCTTTACTATGTTTATTGTGACAACGTTATGTAGTGAGTCAGAATTCAATTGGTTCCACGTTCCACTGCAAGTGTAGTTGCTTCACTTTTCATACCGACGCTCGGCTACCTAACGGTCAGTTTTTCACGTCAGTATCGACGTACTGTGACGTCACTCCAAATGGTTTAGCGGCTAAACCTTAACTAAACTTTAGCTCAATTACATTTCCCCACCCACTGGCGTCGCTTCGGCTCTATGGTTTTCGACCTGGCGGGCTGTTAGGAGTACTACCTAACTGACACACACTGACACACACACAGACACACATCACTCCTGTACTCCCAAATGGCGTAGGCAGAGCACTCGAAGCGTTTCATGGCCACTTCTAGCATATTTTTTTAGGTCTTGAGTTGGTAGGTAGGGGAGGTAGGGGAGGGATGGGCACTTTTTCACTATTTATTGCATAAAAGATCAGATTTTATAGATAGTCAACTTTTAT
>BHDV01034498.1:205139-247041 GCA_005406045.1 Adoxophyes honmai
AAAATCCCGTTGTGTGAAAAATCTAAACCGCTTAAGTTAAACGCTTGAAATTTGGCATGCAGGTACCTTAGTAAAGTTAAAATTTAGTTGCAACAGGATATTGCGAAATTCCCACGGGAACGGGAATTAGCGGGAAAATCCCGTTGTTTGAAAAATCTAAACCGTTTCAGTTAGTCGCTTGAAATTTGGCATGCAGGTGCCTTAGTAAACTTTAGGTAAGCTTAGTTGCAACGGGATATTGCGCCATTCCCACTGAAACGGGAATTAACGGGAAAATCCCGTTGTATGGAAAATCTAAACCGCTTAAGTTAGACGCTTGAAATTTGGTATATAGGTAGTGTCCGACCGACGATACAATTTTGGCCGAAGCCGAAGCCGAAGCCGATTAATCGGCTTTCATCAAAACCTTCGGCCGAAGCCGAAGCCGAAGCCGAAGGTGTGTTGACCCCATGTTGACCCTAAGAAATACGAGAATTTGCTAATCTAATAGTAAAAAAATACGGCAATAAATTATCCGCAGTTTTCGTTTCTAAATCAAGTGTGACTATGTTGTTATGTTATGTGTTGTCAGTAATTTTTGTCTTTTTATAATCCATCACTTCTCTAAAATGAGGGTTGTAAAGTATTTATGGAGCATTCCGCAGTTTATCAATGTTTTTTTATATAGCTTATGCCTAGAATCTTTTTATCCTATTCCCAAATTGAAAGACATATACAATATACATATCGTATTCAAATAATTCTTAGATCTCTTCTGTGTCATTCCGAATTTAATGCGAGCGAAGCCGCGGGCAAAAGCTAGTGTACTTATGTTACTCGATATCTCCGAGACCCGTGAACCGATTGTGAATTATTTTTTCATCGAAAGGGTATAACTCCGAGTTGGTCCTGTTGGCACTAATTCGGTATCTGATGATGGGATCTTGGAGAAATCGAGGAAACTCTTCAAATGTTGTAGGGACATGCACCTAATTTGAAGTCGGTTTTTTCTTTCAAATTATTTTTTCACAATTGTGATTGCTTACCCCATTTGGGAATACGGGAGTAGGTATTATTACGCTACAGCGATGTAAATAATTATTGTTACTCACCTGCTAACTTGCTGCAGGTTCTCCGTGAACCGTCGGCCAGAGCCCAGCATGAGGGCTATGGCCACTTCGGCGACCGCCGAGCTCAGCACATTGGGCGTGTTGGAGAGCTTGATGCCGCGCGCCTTCAGCTCGTCCACGTTGCAGTGGTTGTAGCCGGCTGAGGCCGTGGCCACGATCTTGAGGGACGGGCCTGGAAAGAAGGGCTCTACCTACACGGGCTGGCCGGAAAGCAACCGTAAATCTGTTAAGAGGATAGGAGTCGCGCCACTTCTCCATACAAACGTAGTCCCCTGTTTTCTCCGTGAATAATGACATTAGAGCAAAAAATTTTTTTTCATTAAATTTGTATCTGTTGTGGCTATGCCCCTACGAATTGCTTTTATCGATTTTCTATTTTTTATTTTTTTTTATTTAGAATATCGATTCGAAAACAAATCGTAGGGGCATAGCCACAACAAATACAAATACATATAATGTAAAAAAAAAATTTGCTCTAATGTCATTATTCACGGAGAAACAGGGGACTACGTTTGTATGGAGAAGTGGCGAGACTCCTATCCTCTTAACAGGTCTCGGGTATACGCGTCTGAAAACCCTGTGTAGTTTCTCGGTATTTTCAAGTAAAAAAAAAATCTGAAAATATTGCTCTCTTTTGTACTCCGGCTCTTAGTTAACCGCGTAGCATTGCAATGTCGAACGATTGCAGGTGCGTACGCGACGCCTAACAGAACATGCGTATAGGGTGTAAGGTAGGTAAAACACAGGGCGCAATGATGACCAGCGGGCAAGTGATGGGGATCACTTGCCTGCATTGCACGGTGCCACATGACTGAGGGGGGGGGGTAGTGGTGTTGCTACTCCTTCCTACCACTGGTGTGAAAGCCTAGCCTAGCTAGGACTGCCGGGGGGGCGTCATTGGTAGAATCTTCGGGATCCCATGGCGTCCCCCAACCCGGCAAGCCGACAACACCGGAGAGGTTTTAGTGGGTATGTTCCCCCCTCCCCTTCCACTCGGGAAGAGGACGGGGGAAAGAGCCCCACATATCCCCGGGCACTCCCCATGCCCGGGGAATGCGTAAGGCATTACCTCTTCTACAAAAAAAAGGGCGCAATGATGAGAAGCGATGAAACATTTGTGTGCCACAAACTCAATAATGAAAGATTTCAGGAAATATTTCACAGGGGTTTTCAGACACCTGACCACTGATTAAAGTATTTAAATTAAATTTTCGGCCCCGCTTTATTTAAATGAAATGGGACTTTACTTGAAGGCTTAGCACAGCACGCGCGGATCAGACTATACCACTCGGCATACAACTTGGCACGACTTTAGACAGAGAGAGTAAATTCGCGCATTGCTTTTACATGATAAGTCTTTCTCTCTAAAATCGTGCCATAGGGGGCGTTCAAGTATTACGTAACGCAATTTGGGTGGAAAGGGAGTCTTGTAAAACGTTACGATGTTTTAACATTTTCAAACAACACGTTCGGAAACGTTGTTTTTTAATTGTATAAAAAAATAGGAATTAAATTTTCCCAAGTTAGCAACCCCTTCTGTTTAGATTTACCTAAAGGGGAATGCCTTGATTATAATTATAAGTCACTTTTATATTCTTCTTCAAAGTTAGCTACCCTTTTCATTTGTGTTTTACGGGGAATACCCCGACAGTATTGTACGTCAATTTTATTTTGTTTTCCTTTCCTTGTCATTGTCAGTATCTGTTCATGTTTACGCAGAAGCACATGGCTGTATTTGCTATTTTGTTCAACATAACTTGTGACTTTTAGGTAAATATAGTCACGGCCCGCACGGGTGTTGCTTATCGTTCAGAAAGAAAGAGAGAGAGGGGGCTGCAGAATATATGAATCTGTTTTAACGTGTTAAAAATATTATAGTAAATACTATCAGAACTAGGTCACAGGATAACCTTTCGCGTAAAAGAATGATAAGATTGTTGTAAGTGTTATAATAATTACATAACACCAAATATACAGTGCATGACCAAGCTTGTTAAACTATAGTGGTAGATAAGATACGAAAAACGTGATACAATATTTTACAAATTAATTTTGACAATATTTGGTATTTTGTTTATTTAAAACATTTTTTTGTTTTTTTTTATTACTGATCATGAAGTCATGAGCATGCAGCAATGAAACTAAATGTAGAAAAAAAAACATACAATGTCCCATTTTTTCTTAATTAAAATTCATTCTCATAGCAAAACAAAATTGACACATGAAATTAAAATGTATGTAGGTATGTAACTCTTTATTGTACAAAATAAACACATGACAAAATAACAAGTACAAATAATAAATCACACTGATCACACTAATATTTTAAAAACGCCAGTTTAGTGTGTGCAGTATGTATGTTACTTCTTCATGGGAAAACAGATGGACGAACTTCTGTAAAATTTGGTATGCAATACGCTGACACTCCAGATTAATACATAGGCTATTTTTTATCCCGCAAAAGAAGTTCCTGTGGGATTGAATAGACTCACAGGCAAAGGCGGGCTTTTTAATTTACTTAATAACTTAGATATAAATATTTTTAAATAAATCAAAAATTCATTTTTAAATTGAATGTAACTAAAGTATTATAAGTAATATATCGTTATTAAGCATTTACTTACCAGCTTTGTCCAAAAGTTCCTTGGTGATGGGATGGTGGGAGACCCACACAAGGGCAGATATTCCCGGGGCCAGTCGGAGTAGCTCATCTTTGTTTGTAGTAACACCCTCTTCACCAAAATGGATGTAGCGACTTTGAAGGACTGTGAAACTGAATGAAAAGACATACTTACAGTAGAAGACATGAAAAACATAGATTGGAAGACAACCTCAAGCTCTCTGTCTCAATTGGAGATCAATAGCATGGCACGGAACTCAGTGGAAACTGTCATAGGCGGTATGGGAGGTGTTTATGTCATGAAGTGTGCTGAAATATGGAAATACAGGAAATGTTAAACTTAAATTCTTTACTATTTATTGTTATTATTGGTATAAATATAAAGGATCTGCAAACTAGAATTTACTAAAAAATAATTTTGGACTAAACTAGATACTGTTTAAAGCACTGTTTTTGTTTCTTAAATAATCGTGTAAGTACTTAATACAGTACATAATTTGTAGACAGATTTTATCAAAACAGATAAACAACTATATCGGCAAATTTACTGTGACCAAGTACACTTGTGCCACTCTATTTACCAACACTGTTAAAAAAAAAAACACAAACAACTTACTGTTCCTGGAGAATTTTCAACGCCGACTCCGGATAATCGTTGGACGAAACCAAAACTTTTAAATCCTTAGTCATTTTCGCAATTTCTGCACCGTTCGTTGGCGAAACAAATCCTGACAGTGCGCATAACAGAGGCAAGTAAATTATCATTGTACAGTGTTTTGATAACAAGCTTATCACAATTTATCAGATAAGAAAGCCACGATCACTCGCAAATCAATGGGACTCACTCTTAAATACACCGGCTTACAGTACACTACACCGGCTTTTTGTAAGCGAAGTAGGGAAATAAGACTAGAAAAGTATTAAGTTAATATACTATTAACCAGCTCTCAAAACCCGTCTATACTAGTATACCTCCCGTTTGACAGAAATATAAAATTACAAAACAAAACGTAAACTTTCCGCAAGGCCAGGTTCAACTCTTGATAACCTGCCATGGCGGTAGGTAGATGCAGCAAATACAACGCTATGTCGGTGTCTTAAGATGTATTCTGGAAAAGCATCCAATCGTATGACATTTGACGTTCCATGTGAAATATAACTATAGTTATAACGGCTGTAAGTCCAACAGCTGTAACCACAGATTATTAGAAACTGCTGTAATCAGAACATTTTTATTGTTCTAATTCTATCTTACATAACCTATCAACTTCAACTATCAAGTCCGACGTTGGATGTTGGGACGTTGAGACTACATTTTTGCTGTAAGTAGATATTTATTGTACAGAAGGTAGCTACTTATACTGGTTGTGGTCGGCAAATTACAAAAAATCGAGTTTCGTATTGACAAATTACTAGCTATTATTTACTATTCTGCCATCTGTCAGTGAGTAGAAAAAAACTAAATTGATCCAATGGGTCTCAAAGCTTTTGGTTTTATTTACAAAATATTGCACAATACTTTTACAATTGTCACGATTTACAAAATTATATTATATCACAGGATTCAACATTGGTTTATTATCTAAAGCTAGCAGAATATTTCTCGCAGAAATTCTCGCCATTGCGTTCCTCGTTTCAATTGTAGCGCTGCCCAGGTGAGGTAAAATATCTGAACAATAGAAAAAAGTAAGTTTAGTAAGTTGACAAAACAAAAAATAGAAAACGGATGGAAATACAATTACTTTTTAATTAAAATTTAATTATTTTTTGGCATAGCGGATGTCTTTGGGCGACTGCTTAATAGTAATAGTCCGCACGTTCTGCCTATTGCTGCAAACTATCCAATAGAGAAGAATTCTCTCCAGGCAGATGTTATGCCTTGGATCGAAGTACAGAGAGAAAGTTGGAAGTTGTATTTATGCAATCGATCTTGGAAACTTCGTTGGCGCGGTATGGAATTATTTAGTCCAGCTATTCGTCGATAGGTGGCGCTAGAGAGCTAGAAGTCTATCAACACGTTTGTATTTCTTATAATTGGTCGCGGTTTGGGAAGCGTGGGGAGCCAGCATAATATTTTTATAATAGGGTTATGCTTACAACAATTAGGCAGCGAGACGAGAGGGTGGTCCTTCGCAATGGGTTCAGGTGTGACCACGTCGAGCCCGGCCGCGAAGATGCGTTTTTCCGTCAATGCCCGGTGCAAAGCGTCTTGATCGATTATTCCTGAAAATTATGGTAATTTTAATGTGTCTGAAATATAAATATTGATGTGCCGCAACTAGAGGGCGTTTTTTTAAACCTAGTTAATAGCGCTGAGAAACACGTTCAGGTTGGTCTATTCCCACTAGTTCTACTATCAAAGGACTTCAGATAATAAATAGAACTAGTGGGAGTGATTTTTTACCAGTAATTTTATTGGAAATTTATTGAAATAATATTTAGTCACACTCAAATCGTTTCATTAACGGTTTCAAATTGAAAAAAAATCAGTCCCACTAGTTCTATTATCTGAAGTCCTTTGAATAGTAGAACTAGTGGGAATGAAATTTCGCATTAGTTCTACCAGTAGAACTGTCGGTAGAACTAGTGGGAATAGACCTTCAGATTCAGGTCGTCTCGCCATGTCCATCTGGGCTTGTCACGCCATCTTGTGGCACCCACTCAGAGGCATTTTTAGCCCAATGTAGAATGCTATCATGGCATGGCCTGCCATGTCACACTTTAACCTGGCCGTCTTTGCGCCCATATCGACTACCTAAGTGCAATGTTTTTCAGCAACTGGACCCAGGTCGCTCTGGGTCGGAAGGAATAGAGAGAATAGGGGAAACAACACGCTGACACAGGGGAGGCCTGTATCCAACAGTTAAGGGCATATTACAAATTATTTAAATTACTTATTTAACCTGAAATTAATTTTTATGTTAGCTTATCTTACCTCCTCTCGCAATATTGACTAGCACAGCATTCTTCTTCATAATGCCGAGTGTTTTGTCGTTGATAAGGTGATGGGTTTCCTTCGTGAGAGGGCAACACAGGACAACGTAGTCGCTCTCTTTGAGTAATTGCTCGAATGGCAGACGCTCCGCGCCCAGGGTCTTAGCTTGAAAAAAAAGTTAATTATCAGCTATACTTTCCAGCCAGTTTCAGAATGATGTTTTATTACGAGGAAATATTGAAATTAATTACAGAAATTTAAAGCCGTTACCAGCTACGACCAGATGTCGCTCTAATGTGGTTATTGTGTAAATAATCGACTGAGAGCAATTAACTAACTTCATTATGCCCTAGTACTCCGGCTTTTTTTACATACATACATTTAAAAATCCAGTGCCACATTTAGCAATTTCAGCAGGGTAACCAGATGGTTAAACGTGATATTGCAGTGACAGGTTGCTAGCCCAGCGCCCACAATACACTAACCCCTTTCCCAGAGTCGACTCTTACGACACCCACGGGAAGAAAGGGGGAGGTGCTATTCTAACCCAGCACCACACGGGGCTTTTTTTAAACAGCAATTATATACATAAGTTCATACATACAACACGCCCGTATTCCCAATTGGGGTAAGCAGAGCATCCGTAAGGCTACGCAGACAAATACTATAGCACGTTTCGTAGCCAGTACGAGCATAGTTTAGGTTCTAAGTGAGTAGGTAGGTATATAAGTGATCGGTTGCTAACCAGTCGCCTAAAATGTACTTTAAGGTTAAGTTTACCTTCAGGCTTGTCACTCCTCCCGCTGTAGACAAATCTCTTGACATCAAAACCCCGCAGCCTGCGTAAGACAGCTTGCCCGATGCCACCGAAGCCGACGATCCCGACCGTACTGCCCGCGATGTCCTGCCCGAGTCGCCATTGGACACCATACTTCCATTCGCCGCTAGAAAAGAATAAAAAAGAGATCCTGACAACGATTGCATGTGACTTTTTAAGAACGTTATTAAGCTACATTTTAAAATTTCGGCTTAAAGAAGTTTTAAAAAGATCTTTATTTTCTAAATTCTAAAGTAAGTTACCGAATATACATAGAAACAAGTTTCCCTAGCCCATGTGGCACTTAGGAGCAAACATTACCCGTGCGCCCTCTAGTGACTAAAAGGGATCAAAATTGAATGGTCTCAGCGCCCTCTAGGATCGCCGTGCAGTGAGCAACCCAAAACCTACGCCACACGCAGAGTATAAATTAAAGATACCTTATTCCAAGGTGACATGGGTCATAGTGTACATAAGTAAGATTACATTTTTACACTTCACTGTACAGTCACGAACAGGTATTGTTGAGCCACTTGCCACTGTTCGCAATTTAGACGTGTAATCAAAGATCGATGTGACAGACTAGATGTCAGCTATTGGATTAGTATTACACGACCAAGTTACAAACATAGGTAAGTGGCTCAACAAATCCTATTAGCGATGGTAGGTACATCTAGGAAACAACGGTAACTATGCAACGGGCACATAATACTCTGCAGTTATACCTTTACCTAAATATATCGATCAAGTCACAATGGCGACACCAATCATCAAAGCAACTGACCACTACACTGAATCGCCTTGTGTGTTCACAACAAAGCGCTACGTTGTCTTCTTTAAGAAGTCTTAAATATCCAAAGGCTAAGGTTTATCTGTATGTACCTCTCTAACTCAGCCACACCCTCTTTGAACTGCCGGGCGGCAGCGATCAACAGTCCAACAGTTATGTCCGCCACAGCATCGTCCAAGACCTGAGGGGTATTGCCTAGAGGCAGTTGACGTTTCTCGAACTCTTCGATGTCTATGTGATCTGTGCCAGACGACATGGTCGACACGCATTTTAAATTCGGCCCTGGAATCATTGCAATGTTAATTAGCTTTTAATATTCCTTTAAACATCGCGAGGAAACCTACACACAGCGACGAAGTAATTCAACGCTGTGTGTAAAGTTCCCAATCCGCACTGGGCCCGCGTGGGAACTATAGCCCAAGCCCTCTTATACTGAGAGGAGGCCTGTGCCCTGCAGTGGGACGTATATAGGCTGATGATGATGATAATGATGATACCTTTGAGATTGATCTTTTTTTTTTCAGATTGAGTGTGAATTGGCAGCGTGAATGTATTGTCTGGTGTTGCACCTTCACTTTGATTATTACTGAACCGCGATTAGAAAGGGATTCGAGAATACCGTTAGCACAATTGTACTTAATAAATGATTTAATATAATTATAAACCAATGTTTGATATCTTCATAAGTGCGGACCCTTATAGATAATAGAATTAATAGCTGAATATGATTTGCATATTTAAACTCTATTGTCGGTAAATACTGACATTTTTTTAATAAAAAATTGTAATATCATATCTGATAAATCTGTCACTAACCACATTATTTCGCTTTATCAAATTACCGTAGCTGTTCAAAAATATATAAATAAAAAAATATTTAAAATATTTTAAAAACGCTACAGGTTTAAGAAAGTAACTCTATTTGCTCTGAAGTATTATCTCTTAATGCTAACGGAAATCAATAGTAAAACGCTAAATAATTTGATATTTTTTCCATGCTTTAGAAATTCATTGTACCAAAATAACAATTTACTTTATCTGCATACTCTACCACTGACAATGTCATATCATGCATTTAGTTCAAAAATTACATATGAGCTCAATCCCTTTCTAATCGCGGTTCAGTAATATAAGTTAGTGTTTTAGTACTACATACATACATCACGCTTGTACTCCCCAATGGAGTTGGTAGGTCATACGAAATGCCGTGACAAAACCATGATTAATTCATATTTCGTGGCCACTTCTAGCATTTTAAGGTTTTAAGTTGGTCAGGGGCGTAGCTACCAAGGGGCTAGGCGGGGCAGTGCCCCGGGGCCCCCAAACTCAGGGGGCCCCCGAACCGCGAATTCTAGGGGGGGGGGTGCCACCCATGCTAGCTACGCCACAAGAATCAGTTATAGGTGTGGGGCCCAATTTTTTTATTTGCCCCAGGGCCCTTGGTTACCTAGCTACGCCACTGAAGTTGGTAGGTATAATAGCGACAAGTTGTTAGCCTGTTGCTTCAAATATTCCCTAACCTATTTCCTTAGTCGCCTCTTACGACATCTACCGTAGAAACGGAAGAAACAAATAGGGTATGATGAAATTGTCACAACTTAAAATAAATCGTTGGAATTGGCACTTAATTTGTTACTATTATAGTAAGTAAACATACCAGCTAAATCAAGAAGTGGTCCTGTCAATCGGTGTTTCGTGTTCCAGATGATGGCGTCTACATTTTTTAGCTGATTCTTGATTGTGGGCAAGCTTTCTGGGTCATGGTCTAAGTGTGGGACCACGGTACACTGTACCCTGAAAAGTGAGGTGATAGATTATATGTAGATACATCCTTATTACCTGCTTACAATCAGTAAAAAGACAACAGAGCTCCATACGCTTCCATATTGATACATAGTAGGTACTACTTAGATACTTCCTCGCTTCATCCACATTCATACCTGATTTAGAGTACTTACCTATACACTTACATATACTTTCAAAGGTCTTCGTTTAGAATATTTAAGTAATTGAATAAATGAGATTTATTGAATAATGAAAAATGTACATATTATTTACAACTTAAACCTAAAAAGAACTGACTATAAACATGCTTATTAATAACATATACTTTAGTTTCGATGCTCTAAATTTGGAGTGGAGTGAATTTGAGCCATCATGTGTCTAACTACTGATTGTGTTTCATTTTATTTCATAGGTTAGATATCACGACATTTTGCAATATTAAACAACTCCACAGGCTTAACAAACATTAAATAATTTCTGTTTGGGAATGGGAAAGTGTGAGCAGTATCATACATTTAACTTTTAACTGATCTAAATGGATTTCGCGTGGTTGTAATGGTGGGCCAAATTTGCATAAATAGCATGTAGTATTTTCACAGGTGTGTAGGTATTTAACGTTATGTAAACGAATTAAAAATAAGAGAGTAATATAAGTTTAATGATATAAAAAAAAGGCTTATCGTACCTCTACCATTACCGTACCCATTTAACACTTGTAGCTAAAATATGATTATTAACAAATTTTTAAAACGTTAAATTTGCTACGTCCCAATAGAGATTTTTTTTGTATAATTTTAGTGTATATAATAAAAAGTGTAAATTTGAATTTAAATTCAATGGAATCGGCTTATTGCCCTTTATTATATATGAAAACCATATTACACACAGTTGTCATATATTTTGAACAGATGTAAAACAAAGTTCTACGGTATTCCGTATTCGAGCAACCTCTAATTAATGGAGTAATTTTAGATCGAGATGGTCGACAAATGAAATCACGCGCTTCGCAATATACGCGTAAATGAGTAAAAACACAGTAGATTATCAGCTTATTAAATAAATATCTTACTCGTTCCGTAGTAGCTCTAAGCCGGCCGCGGGAAAACTTTTATTAACAATCAAAACTCGTTTCATTGCCATCTTTAAAAAATATTTCAATCACACAACTGAAATGTTAAACTGAATGCAGCTTATTGCTGTGGCATTATGAATACCAAAATTATCTTCGTTAACTCTAGATAACGAAACGCCAGTAAGTATGAAAGGAATATAATGAACTGATGTTTCATAACTCATAACACGCGCAATGTTATGACATACAAATTTAATGAATCTGGTGGACAGAACTGGAACTACTCTCGCCACATACTAGCATTCACAGAATTGCGCGACACTAGCGCCACCAATGAGTTGATAATTTCATGTGTTTTACTCCAGTTTTGTATAACCAAGATATTTAGACATACTAGTTACGCAAGATCCTACTTTATAGTAACGTGGTAAGAGCGTCAACGTCAGAACGTACTAAAAAAGTTATGTAGCTATGGCCTTCAGCAACGTCACGTGTTAAAACAACGTCATCGTTATTTTTTAGCAGGCGCTGAAAACTACATATTTATTGCGAAAGCAAAATATCGAAATATGTAGTTTTGACACCTACTATTTCATTTTGATTTCAAGTTAGAAAATAATGGTTTTTATAGCTGTTATACAGCAGTTTTACTAAAGAAAAATGTAGCCACGGAAAAAGAGCCATCTATTGATAGTACTGATTTTAAAAGCCTAAAAGATTTAAAAGACGTCAAAATTGTGAAAACAAATATGTAAAATGACCTAGGAAAAATCGATTTTAGAATGATTCAAACGGATTGGGCAAAACCGACCGTTCAACTTACTAAAAACTGAAAAATGAACTTCGGCATTCTACCGGAAATTGCAATTATCTAACAGCTTAAATTGAAACAATTCGTCATTGTTGCTCCAACACTTTAAATTTGTAATCTCATAGACAATACGTAACGTTTATATTGCACAATATTTGCACATTTAAAGGCTTAAAAAATGATAACTTGAGTAGTAACGTCGAATCGGATAAGCGGCAGGTGGAAAGACATTGTTCATTAATATGATAATGATCACTAAGTAGGTAAGATTTACATTAAAGTATCTAGATTCCAACATGGATACAAAGACCGTTTGGTAAAGCAATGAAGGGGCCAAAGTATATACCTACTTTAGTAACTAAATGTAGGTTTAGGTAGGGGAAGATGGGGTAGATTCATACAGGGGGCACCCTTATACATTAGAGATATTGGTTGGCAGGCGCAAATCGAATGAAGGACTTATGCATGTTTGCATAGCTTATTTATGTGTGCGTTGACTCACGGAGTTTGACAGCAGTCGGTGTGAACCGCGCGACGAGATAACACGGAACGTGATTCGGCCACGTGTAAGTAATTTTATAACCTTACTTTGAACATGTTTTTGTCCATAAAAGCTGTTACGTAGATTATTCATTACTAATTTGTTTAAAAGATAAAAGGGCCAAGTTTGTGAAATTATACACGAATAACGGTATTCTTGGTTGGATTTTTTTAAACAATAATTTTATTTCATTTTCTTATGACGGGGTGGATTCATACAGCAGTAAGCGGGGTACATTCGTATAAGTAAAAATGTGGCCCGCGTTTTTTTTTAGGTGTTACAGGTGAAGTGATGTTATAATTTTGTGTTACAGAACATGGTAAGAAATTACAAGCAAAAATAAAGTCGACCACTTGGAAAATCAAGAATTTACACGGATACGCATGAGAAGACTAGAATTGAAGAATTGGAAAAAAATAAAGAGACGAAGAGATTAGAAATCAACAATTTTCAACTAAGTGATGAATTTTGGTATTTTTATTTTGATTAATAATAAACATTTAACGATTTTTTGTGTTTTTTGTCACGCGTATGAATTTACCCCGTGTGTGGGGGTACATTCATACATTTTCCATTTTTTATATTCACCTCTACAGAGCGCCACACAAGCGTATTTACACAAATTACGTATTTTTAATATAAAGGCAGATAACAAAACTATGAGATTTTTATAAATTGATGTAAATATTGATACCACAGAAAATTCTATACGGCAAAGTAAAAAAACTGTATGAGGCTACCCCATCTTCCCCTAAACGCAAAATTACTAATGATTATAATTGTCATTAATGACGTATTATGTGTATACATAATCAATTGATTTTTCAACATAATGTTCTTCAGCGTGCGTTCTTGGGTACTAGGTACTATATTTAAAAAGTAATAACTACTTATGTAATATTAAAAATTAAGCTTGATAGAAAAAAAAACAAAGTCGACTTTAAATAGTCATACACAAATTTTTACTACGAAATTTACATGATTAGTATCGACGTTCACCAAGAGACAGATTTTAAACAAATCTCAATTTACCGGTGGCGCCTACGGTTGGCTTATTTAGGTCGGTCAGTATGGGGAAGTCTGAAATTATTTTATTTACCTAGTTCTTAAGTGTTCAAAATGACCACCACCACCTTTTTTAATACATTAGGAACGATTTTACACATCTAAACGTGTTGAATACTGTGTCGAAACAGGTACGGTCGACCAAGAAAGTGCAGGTCTACCACTTTTGACAAAAGTTTCTGTGAGATCAAAATTATCACAAGGTTGACATTGTCACTGTCATAATATTACGGCGAGGGAAAATCGACCTTGTTGTTTCACGAGGTTCAAATGAATATCGATCTTGAGGGGGTAGACCAATTTCTTGGTCGACTGTACCTAGTGGTAATTTCGAACGCTACCATTTTTTTTTTGTTAGCTTATATAGTTTCCCACTGCTGGGCAAAAGCCTCCCCTTTTTCCTTCCACTCGTCTCTGTTTTCAGACAAATCCTGTCAGTCAGGTCTGAATTGATCTAAATCGTCCCGCCATCTCCTCTTTGGTCATTAAAATAAATTAAAGAATATTAATACAACAGATTCATATTAGTATTGGCGTTTACAATTAACTTATTACTTAAGATCTGTTCAATCTGTATCTAATCTAAATAGAAACAGTGTTAGTTAATAGTGTGTTACCGTGTAGTATTGGGTTTAGAATAGCACCTCTCCATTTCTTCCGTGAATGACGTATGAGGCGACTAATGATAAATACGTTTAGGTATGCATTAGATCTAATTACAATAATTAGCTTATAATCATTACACTGTAATTACAATTTAGGATGTGGCATTAAAGAAAAACCAACAGAAAATAATATTTCATAACTACTAATATGTACTATTAATTACTATTAACCCATTAATGGTCAAAATGAAACTAGCAGAGATTCATCAAAAATTTGTTGATTTTATAATTAAAGAGGATAAAAGGAATTAGGAAATGAGAAAAAAAAAATTTTTTTTTTTTAGGCATTTTTGCGAGTTTTCTCACCTTTTCGGTAGAGTTTGGAGCGACGTTATTGTCGACAAGGTGGAGATTTATTTATTATTATAAATCTGTACCCAATCATATTACATTTAGCGTCAACAATTTAAATTTTTCCCTTAATTTTAAGTGTTCCCAAATTGGCACAGTGACCAAGAATGGGTTAAACAAACTCATGAACAAAAAAAAGTGAACTACTCACGCCATCTAGTGACGAGTAGCACTTTGAACTAGTTTTAGGTTTGACAAGTAAGTAACACAGCTTGTTTATATTGTCGTAACTAGATGGCGCTGTAAGTAGCATTATATGGATTCATTTAGAAACAGTTTGCCGATAATGGTTAATCCTAAAGTTAAACTAAAAAAAACGCGTTTGGTGTTGGGTTAAGAACGCCTCTCCATTTCCTCCGTTGATGTCGTAAGAAAAGAAGTTGTGATATGTTTAGGTATGTTTAAGCATGCTGTAGTTGCTTTAGGTAGCAACCTGTCACTATTATACGTACCTCTAAACCAAAAACCTTAAAATGATGCTCTAAGTGGCTACGAAACTGGAAATAGTCATAATTTTGGCAATATAACGTGTCGTGTCGTGTGCTCTGCTTGCCGCGTTTGGGAATACAGGCGTGACAGTACCTATGACTATGATACTTTCACCTGAAATATACATACATACATACATACAAAAAAAAGCCGTGATAGCCCAGCACGAAGTAATTCAACGTTGTGTGTGAAGTTCCCAATCCGCACTGGGCCCGCGTGGGAACTATCGCCCAAGCCCTCTCATACTGAGAGGAGGCCTGTGCCCTGCAGTGGGACGTATATAGGATGATGATGATGACATACATACATACATATTCTCACGCCTGTATTCTCAAGAGGGGTAGGCAGAGCACGTGAATTTAAAAATCCAGTGCCACGTTTAGCAATAGGGTCTTTGACAACAGTAAAAATAAACTATAATTTGTGGCCATCCTAACAGATTATAGGAAAATTAAACATATTTCACTTTCTTTTGTTCAAAATATTATGCATTTTTAGAGTATTCTGTTCTATTAATTTCTAATATTCGTTAATAATGTATCTGTGACTGAAACGCTTGCGATTGATTGATGACGTCACATACCATGAAAGGTATCTGTGGTCAAAGTGGACATTGATAATTTGACATGACAATTTTGACACCTTCTTTGTGTGGTGCCTTTGTTTACTTGCATTTGACGTCAAACACCGTTTTTGGCGTGAGTTTGAGAATTTGAACTTTAATATTTATTTTCTTTGTTAATACAGACAAGAATCCGGAAATACTAATATATCGTGTTTATTACATAATGAAGAATTTATTAAAAATATATTTCAAAAATGTTCAAAAACCCTATTTCAGGGTAACCAGATGCTTAAGACAGGTTGCTAGCCCATCGCCCACAATACACTAACCCTTTCCCAGAGTCGACTCTTACGACACCCACGGGAAGAAAGGGGGAGGTGCTATTCTAATCCGGCACCACACGGGACCTGAAATACACTTTGACCTATTCTAAACATAAAACTACTATGAGATTCATCACTGTGACTCCTAGAGCCACAACAATGTCGCTCGTTGCTTTCGATGATGGGCCACAAATTGACGCGAAACATGTTGAATTAATCTCGAAATAAAGACTTAAGGGTATCCGTTTAATTTCACTTGTCCTCCTTTATTAATTTAAATGTTTGTGGACTTTACAAGAGTAACTTTGTAACATTGACAATTTGACACTGAAAATTACATACATATACATAAATATTCTCACGCCTGTATTCCCAAGAGGGAAGGCACAGCACGTGAATTCAAAAATCCAAGTGCCACGTTTAGCAATTTCAGGGTAACCAGATGCATGGGCGTAGCCAGGGGGGGGGTTTGGGGGTTCAAACCCCCCCCGAAATGTTTAGGCTCCCATACAACAGTCGTGATTTTTTGTGTCCGACTCGCACTTGGCCGATTTTTTTTTTCGTCAAACCCCCCCCGAAACTAAATCCTGGCTACGCCCGTGACCAGATGTTTAAACGTGATATTGCAGTGACAGGTTGCTAGCCCATCGCCCACAATACCTACTGAAAATTGACTGCTAAATTACAAGCAAACCCGGATAGATCGCTAGTGCGACCAGGTCGAAGATATGGTGGCTACAGTTGGCAGAGGGTTGCGTTGCGGCATTGATCAAACTCTAGGGAAGGGCAACAACGGATGTGGATGTTTTATTATAAGTTACTTAGATATTGGATGTTGGATGTTGGCAATTTATTTAGTCACAGAGCTGTATTTTTTATGGCACTGAACCGTTTTGTTTTGAAAGTATTTAGTGATGACAAAACAAAATTAGTTTACGTAGTTTACTTAGGCTCAATTCACACCAGAAGAGCAGCGCAGCGCGGCGTAGCGGAGCGCAGTTTCAGTGTCATGAGAATTTCAACTTTATTTTCATTACTATAAGACTTATTATCGCATGAGAAACTCTAACGATGCGCGCGGATGCCCGCGGATCCGCGGGAATTCCAGCGCATTCCATAAACAAAGCCGTGCGACTGCGCGAGCTGTCGCGGGAATGCCCGAGGATGCTCGAGTAGTCGCGACGGCCGCTGTCAATACATATGTCAATAATTATGTAAATTCCAGCGACTTCCTACGCATTCCAGCGGCTTCTCGAGCAGTCGCAGGAATCCTCGCGCATTCTCCACGGAGCGGGTCGCTGCGCTACGCCGCGCTGCGCTGGTCTTCTGGTGTGAATTGAGCCTTACACCTCATTATTAGGTTGTAGACAACTGTGTGGTGAACTTCCTGTACGGTGTCGGGCTAGAAAATCACTTCTCTACTTCTTCCGTGCACGTGGTAACAGAGCGACTAAGGTTAGGATATACTTACTTTAGGCGACAGGTTTCTTTTTTAACCGACTTCAAAAAAGGAGGAGGTTCTCAATTCGACCAAATTTTTTTTTTGTGTGTATGTTACTCGATATCTCGGAGACCCGTGGACCGATTTTCAAATTTTTTTTTAATCGAAAGGGTATAACTCGAAATTGGTCCTATTGGCACTAAACCAGGATCTGATGATGGAATCTTGGAGAAATCGAGGGAACTCTTCAAATTTTATATGGAGATGTACGGCGTTTTCGGTAATTTGTTGATGAAGTCAAGATTTTACATTCCGTAAACAGAATACTTTCAAAATATTGCTAATTTGAGGTCGGTTTTTTTTTGTTTAAAATTATTATTATTTCTTATCGATATTATCCTTATTACATTTTGCTGTGGCTGCAATTGGCTGCAAAACACGAAATATTCGTAATTTTCTTTATGTTGGGTACCATTTGGGTAAACATACGTGGTTGTATGTATGTAGAAAAAATACTAAGTAGATTTAGTGATGATGGTAATTCTGGGGGTCTGTTTTGCAGCTTGCAGCATAATTTTGGAATACAATGGATAGAAATTCCACATGATTATGGATAATCTTTTTATGCTATCTTATTATCCAAAGCGAGGACAACACTAGTATCGACCGTCGACGGCGCCGCCGAGTCGGAAGCGCCCGAGTACTTAGACAGGTTTCCTCGAGTCCCGGGAAATCGGAGACTGGTAGACTGATAGGTAGGTCATTCTTTTTTTGATGATCTTGAGTTTTTGACGCATTTTCAACTACATACATACATACATACAAGTCACACCTGTATTCCCAAATGGAGTCATCATCAGCCTATATACGTCCCACTGCAGGGCACAGGCCTCCTCTCAGTATGAGAGGGCTTGGGCTATAGTTCCCACGCGGGCCCAGTGCGGATTGGGAACTTCACACACAACGTTGAATTACTTCGTCGCTGTGTATAGGTTTCCTCACGATGTTTTCCTTCACCGAATAGCTCGTGATAAATATCAAATTCGATATCGCACATAAATTCCGAAAAATTCAGAGGTGCGAGCCTGGGGTTTGAACCCACGACCCTCTGCTTGAGAGGCCACAGGTCGAACCGCTGGGCTACCATGGCTACAAATGGAGTAGGAGCACACAAAATGCTACGTAGACAAAATTATTACTATTTCACGTTCCGTGGCCATTTTTTGAGATTTTAAGTTGGCAGGTATAATAGTGACAGGTTGCCTGTCGCCTAAAGTATACCTGAACCTATTTCCTTGGTCCCCTCTTACGACATCCGCGGAAGAAATGGAGAGATTTTATTCCAAACTCGATACCACGCATTTTCACTCAGTAAAAAAAAAATGGCCGTGACAGGCTCTTTTGCAGGTCTTTTGTTTGAGTCTACAAGCCAGCTTAGCACGACAGGGCGCGAGTAGATTTGCGAGCGAGATAGACTATACCTGTCACTGTTTAAATAGTCTCCATAACACGTCTCCATTTCTCCCTTAGATATCGTTTGAGGTGACTAAGGAAAATCTGCTGTCACTTATACCTCGTGTGGTGCCGGGTTAGAATAGCACCTCCCCCTTTCTTCCCGTGGGTGTCGTAAGAGTCGACTCTGGGAAAGGGTTAGTGTATTGTGGGCGATGGGCTAGCAACCTGTCACTGCAATATCACGTTTAACTTCTGGTTACCCTGATATTGCTAAACGTGGCACTGGATTTTTGAATTCATGTGCTCTGCCTACCCCTCTTGGGAATACAGGCATGAGAATATGTATGTATGTATGTAATATGTGTGCATTATACCTCATTTACCTAATTTCGAACCTAAAAATTATACTAAAAGTGGCAACTAGGTAATCCTGAAACGGTTATAGTTTTACCTGTGTGAAAGTTTCGTGTGCTCTGCCTACCACGTTCGGGAATACAGGCGTGATGTATGTCTGAAGTAGTGAAGTAATATACATAATTAATTCCCAAGTTTTTGCTGATCGCACCGCAGACTGCAAGCGGCTTAAATTATTATTACCTAGTTTAAAAGTTTCATTCTTTAATCATTTCCACGTCCGCAAATGACTGCAAACCTGACGAACTAAAATTATCCCAAAAAACGTCTAAATGCCAAACATTTCCTTCCAATTTTTGGACACTACCTCTGCGACGACATAATTGCATGGGGGAGTATTCTAGAGGCGCTCCGAAAAATATCACTCGACACTAGACATCCATCTGTTTTTATTTTTAAAATAAGTGTTGGCGTATTACTATACAACATATAAATAATAATATAATTAAGTAGTTTTTTTCAGTAGCATTTTATGAACATTTTTTTAATGTATTCACCATTTGTAGCGTCAATTTTTGTCGGTCTCAGTATTTTTTTTCTCTGTGTGTGCTTTAAGAGATATTTAAGGGACAAGACCGGCTTTAAACGTCGCCATCTTATTATTTTTTAGTAAATGTTGCAATAAAGTGTTTACTTGTATTTACTTACTTATTTAATCTACATATTTTCATTAGAAATTTGCTTCCTTAAGCAATGTAATAATACCGAGTAAGATGTACCACGTTTGAAAATAATCATATCAAGGATCCATCTTTTTATGTTTTAATAAAAATCAATCGTTGCTTGATAGAGTTGCTAAAATTAGAAAACGGTTAGCTAGTCAAAATATTAATTTTTTTAACTTCTGAAAGAGGGGTGGCTTAGGAAGTAAATTTATCTAAGTAAATATAAAATGTTTTTTTAAATTTTACCAAAGCTAACAACATCGGTTTACAACGAGGGTTAGTTTACATATTGTCACAATTGTCATTAATCAGAAGGTAATAACAATCACTGTGGTGATACTTCGCGGATTTATTGTACTTAATACTATTATACCTTTATCATGTTAGAGGGGGCATATGATATATTTTCTGATGCTAAACGTACAAACACCATTCGTGACTTACATTGTATCTCGGTCGCAAGAATCGACCCCCAGGAAGCTGGCGATCAGCTGCGCTCTCGCAAGGTGGCGCGCGGGCCACCTGTGCAGGCGCAGGCTCCGCGCGGGTCAGGTGGCTAAAACGTTGGCGCAACGAATTAGGGGTCGTGCCGCTTTTTAAGGGTAGTTATTGGCTAGTTGTCTGCCATTGAACTATAGGTTTTCGGGAAAATAACGTTTGTTGGTGGCTAAACGTCAAAAATTACAGTTCATCTACCAGCAGGATCTTTATGGTGGTGCCATTTTTCGAGTTTTATTATGTACATTCTCGAACAGGGATTGTTGAGCCACTTGCCACTGTTCGCAATTTAGATGTGTAATCAATGACCGCTGTGATCGACTAGATGTCAGATATTGGATTAGTTTTACACGACCAAGTTACAAACATAGGTAAGTCTACAATACCTGTTCGCGATTGTACATAATAAAACTCGAAAAATGGCACCACAATAAAGATCCTGCTGGTAGGTAGATGAACTGTGATTTTTGACGTTTAGCCACCAACAAACGTTATTTTCCCGTAACGCCTGTATATCCAAATGGGGTAGGCAGAGCACACGAAACGCTATGTAGACAAAACCATGACTATTACGTTCCATGGCTACTTCAAACTTTTTCTTAAGTTTTAAGATGGCAGGTATATAAATATAACAGTGACAGGTTGCTAGCCTGTCGCCTAAAATATATGTAAACCTATATCCTATCGCTTCTTACGACATCCACCGAAGAAATGGAGAGGTGTTGAACCGAAACCACACAGCTATTTGCATTTAGTTATGTTTCCATAGATATCATTAACTCATAGTCGGCTATTCAGTCAAATATCGACATAAACTTTTTGTAGAACATTAGTTCTACAAAAAGTTTATATTGAATTGTTGAACTATGATGTTACATTTCACAGAAATCAAAAGGATTTTTGTAGTAGTTTATGATTTGTCCAAAAAGTGGTGTTTTTCGAGGCTACAAATAGTGGACTAAGTAAAATTTTCCTAATAGGGCTTTTACTTTTCCATTTGTTTTACTGTTCACCCCTAGTCTTCTCATCATTACAGCCACTGTTGAACATAGGCCTCCTAGAGTCTTAGGTCCATAGGTCTCGACTCCGACTCTCGACTACTCCAAGTCTCATGCATTGAACCAAAAATTATACCTAATCAAATCGTTCACTTTTTGAGTTTGTCACTAAGTACATAATTAAATTAAAAAATACAAATAAAACATTGTTTAAACAATAAAATTTCTGACGAAGTTTCATCACTTGGCTGTTGTTGGCTGAATATGGCAGTTGATCTTTGTCTGCGCCACCAACTGTGAAAAAGTATACAGATGTCAAATATCTGCGGGAGGTTGGCGGGAACTTAGTTCATGAATTTATTTCCTAAACGTATTAGAACTTTTACTTTGATACACGTGCGAAAATGTTATTTCCATTCGTCGCGTGAATTTAAATAATTCGCATTTGCACCATAAATCCTCTATTTAGACTATCTAACATACCTATCATTAATATCATTATGGTATTCGTAATAATGTTAGAAGAATTTAAGTCAAAAACTTGTCTAGTCCAGAAAAAACTCCGTTACTTGCAACACATGACGCTCTGAGTTAGCAAACGAAATTAAACTTCATTACTGGCACAGCTGATTGTTGTAAAATTAATTAACAAGGAGGTTAGTTAAGTAGAATGGTTTCCGACAAAAGAAATGTTGACATTTTGCCAAATAATTTTAGACTAATGTTTGTGGGGTCAAAATGTTACCGCGCATTTGACAATGTTGAAACGAAGTCAAGTATTGTGCCCGATTTCTTACGCTAAGGGACCGAAGATTGAAAATAGATTGATTTTCTCCTCACTCGTCGCAAAAAGATGGTCTCACCTAATGATACGAAATATTTAGCTTAAATTTACAGTTAACAGCTTAGGGTCTGTGGCAAAAAAAGTCTAAGTTCGTTTGTCTTAATTTGAGCTCAAAGCCGTAGACTGTCAGCACAAATTTTAACGACTTTTAATTTTTTTTTTCAGAAGTCTTGTTTTCTTGAGGCACGGATCACACATGTGCAGTCTGCCGCAAGTCGTTAGTTTTACTTTTTATTCTCGTCTTGCAGACATTGTGTCAACAAATGACACAGATGGCAGTCAGTATTTTAAGTAGGCGGTTGTATTTCTCGGTAAACTATTTGTGTAGTCTTTTAAGGACTCTGTTAGAATTGTTGAGTCGAAAACATTACGTCAGTATTGGAAGCCTTATTTTTACGGAAACAGCACTAAACGCTGTGCCAGTTAGAACACGCGCAACTGAAAAAAAAACTTTGGAATGCAGCATTTAAAATAAATTGTCGATAAATCTTGGTTGCTTCTTTTCTTGAAATATGAAACAATGTCACAGTTTCTGAGTGGCCAGCATGTTTAATGTAACGGTGATTTTAATTGTTTATGGTCGTAAATTTTCGTGGAAGCGTCGCGGCGCTAAAAGGCAACTGCTGCCATTTTTGGCGAGAAATGTTGACACAATAAACGTTTTAATACTTGTTTGAAACAGGCTGGCCGAAGTGAATCGTTGTTTTTACTAATTACTGTAACTGCTTACTTTTAGGCTAAGCAATAATTATTTTTGAGTCAGATGAAAGCTCATTTCGGTCCCTATTTTTTTTTAATTATTGCTTAGATGAAAAATATGCATAAAAAAGGTTGGAACGTAAGCTGTTTCCGATACCAACATCTACTTCAGTGAAACTAAACTTAACTCCCCGTTTTTATGTCTTAAGCACAAAAACCGTTAAGTTTGATTAACCAATCGGTCATGGCGTTAAAATTTTATTTCTACACCTTCGTTAATTAGAACAAAGCCACCCGCGTTCGTTGATTGTTCTACAATACAATAAAACAACCATGGTTCATGGCGTTCACTCAAAATCAAACTCTGTGAGATGAAAAAACGGTTTGTAGAAAATGTTGTAAAATGCAGTTAAGACTGTACGTGGTTGGTTTTTTACACGGATGTCCAAAGAATAAGAGTGTAGTCGAAGATGGCACTTCAATCTGTGCTGTATATTCGATTACTGATATGAATGAATAAGGAATTCAGTAGATACCTACGCGTAAACAAACAATTAAAAGGTTAGGATGGAATATAAATCCATCCGTTTTTATTTCTGTATTCAAATTAATTAGTTTTGTCGTGTTTAATATGGTGAATTTGAAATTAAACTTGAATGAAATATTGTTTGTAAAAGTACAAAATGGCAAGAGTAAAGCGGCGATTACACTGAGTAGCTCACCTAATACGGCACGTGTTACAAATTGCATCGGCCAACGAACATCGTCTTTACACTAGATTGTCCGCTGACCGCTGTCACCTAGTCAGGCCGTGACAGGTGTCGCTTGCCGTATGCGGCCTACTACCGTGGTCACTTTTACGGTCACCGTATGCGGCGTAAATGCCACTTAAGCCTATAACTAGCTTTGTAGCCAAATGGTACCATTCGGATCACACTCAAAGTACTAAGGCAGCATAAAATTAAGGCTCTAGTGTTTACCATTTTCATGGGAATTCGTCTTCTGTCCAGTTCGTCAGTCCTCCTGTGACTTGCTCCACTCTCGCTGCGCCCGCGACGGGCCAATTTCACAGATTCGTCACCGATTAGCACGCGTCAGCCAGTGCTGTTGCTGTGACTTGGCCACTGATACACTAAATGGTTTCTTTGTCGTTGTATTGTTATTTCATACCACAGAAGCAGAAGTACTAGTACTACGCACTGAAGACGTAGGCGTAAAGTATTGTTGTCTCTGTATACCGTTACCTGCTTCCCGTAGACTTTTCACGAGGTCTCGCCGGCAGAGCGTACCTAAACTGTGGAGTTGACCTCCCCTGTACATACTCGTACCACACTTCATTCTAATTTTATAAATGCTAAAGTTTGTGAGTGTTTGAGTATGTATGTCTGTTACTACTTCACGCCCAAACGGTGGGACCAATTTGTATGAATTGTTTGAGATTGCAATTTTGAGATTTATCGTGTCCTTTTCACTTTTGCGTTCGTACGACATGCGTCAAACGGTTTGGTGTAATTGCCGCTTAAGTTCCAAGCGCACTGATAGCGGAAACTGAGCGGCGACTAATGTCCATAATGGTTCGAACAAAACGCTAATTTCCCGGTCGGTGCGATATGCGCGCTAATTTGATTTTGAATAATACAACCCATACCATGACGACACCGCGCCCGGCCCTGCTTTCACTATACTATTATGTATCTATTCTGTGCTATTAGTGCGTTTGGGGTTTCAAGACTATTTCTTGGTCTGGCACTAACTAAAGCAGGAAGCTATTAACACAACGGGCAATACCTTTCAATCCGACTGTAGACTGCCCAGTGGCGCCGCGCTGGCGCCGCGAATGCATCTCCGAGCGCCCTGTGTGTTCCATACCTACCTATACGGTATAGGCGTGCACTCAGTGTTACGTACGTCGTCTGGAGCTTTTACTGTTTTGCTCTTGCGACATAAAGATGGCGTTTTAGACGTAGTCGGTGTGCAGTCCGCTTGTCGCCGAGGTCTTGTACTATTATCTATTCTGTGGTCTTGGCAACGGATTTTTTATTAGATCGTATTCGATGTTTCATAAAACCCTCTCGCATGGAGTTCTTTTTTTTATCAGTGCGCTAAATACTGGCTCATACTACATATGTCCAAGTGGGGTAGGCAGAGCACACGAAACGCTACATATTTAAAACCATGACTATTCCACGCTCCGTACCTACCGTACCCATTCTTTGCATAATTTTATTTAGGTTGAAACATTAATGAAAGAGGTAATGTGAGAGGTTGCTAGCCTGTCGCCTCAAACGTAGCTTAACCTATTTCCTTAGTTGCCTCTTACGACATCGATGGAAGAAATGGAGAGGTGTTATTTTAAGTCCGATACCACACAGCCTCTAAATAAAGATGTCCCATGCCACCTTATTCTTACATGTTTATGGGGTTTTTGCACTAGATGCCCTAACCTCAAACGACTTAAGTATGCAGCAATCGCTAGTGTCGCTGTAAAATTCTCCGTGCAACTAATTGTCTACGCCAGCCCTTGCTTATCGAGTACGTAAGGTAAACTCATGGTTGGTACAGGTGGGATAGAGGTTAATTTTATTGCCAGTATGTTTTATGAAAAAAAAACTTTCGCTTCATCAATTTCGAAGCGTCACTGGTTGGCCTCGAGGTGATTGTAAGCGCAATGTTTATAGAAATTCAAATAAAGAATTTGACCGCTTGAAGCGGTACAGCGTTTGTCGGTGCCAGGTGTGTGTAATGATCAACATGGATAAATTGCGAAAAATGTGCATCGTTAAGGGCTAAATATAATATACGCTTCATGTTCTTTCTTTTGCACAACGAAGTTTAAAGATTTTAATTAAAAAAATTACCTAAGTCATCATCTGGACACCAGTGCATCTGCGACATCTGCATCTGTGCCAAAAAAAGTAATTCGTATGAAGTAAAGCCTACGAGTCGTTAAAGTGATTTTTTTAAGTCAGTTTGTTAAGTTGCTAACTGCAGCTTATAATAACTAGTCATAGAAAAGTTATTAATTACACAAAATTTTAATAAACAGCTACTTACAATAATTAAGCCAGCATACGTTTAAAACCGTAATGGCAGTTGTCTTCGAAGTTGTTTTATGAAAAAACTTATCGCATTTAACTTTAATTCATTCATCTCCAATATCATTCACAGTGTCACTCACCAGTCACTCGCGATTGATGAATGAACGACAAGAGTGACAAATTACGCGCGCGATGCATTCCAAATTTAAACGGCCCGGTGCCTCAGCACCTTACCTTAAGCTAGGCCGCCATTTTGAAACCATAACTTTTTAAATTGTTTCTGTAAATTGGCACTGGCATGCAAGGACAATGCCACAGGTTGTTGTTAACAGTGCGACCGAAAGCAGATGTAGATAGACGCTCAATGACTATTTTATACGATAACTCTTGCACGCAGATGTGTGCCTAAATGTTTCATTATAACCTTTTATAGTTGTCGCGAAATTATACATTATCTTGAGCAAGGTTTATGGAGCGACCGCAACGTTTATGGTTTAAAAGAAAATTATCATCAAGATAATGTTATTCATGTGCAATTAAAGGTATCATCAAATTTAAGAGTTCTAGTAACTTTGCGTGGGTTCCATCTTGGCGTTACCTTTTTTTAGACACTAACAACGAATGGGCATGTCATGCATGGTAAAAATGAATTGAAACAGAAAGTAATATACCTAAATAATGTAAAAACAAGCCTAAAACTAAACAAAGCACAAGCAAGACCTAGGTCGAATTTGGTAAATCAGCTGATCGTACCAATATATTCCCTAGGAGCACTAAGTAAAATTACAATTAGTTTTAGACCTATGAATTTACGTAGAGACACAAGTTTTCCAATTGGTAAATTTCATAAGTGTCTAAAGAAATAAAAGCTCGACACTTAAGCGAATTTTGCTTAAAATACATTTTACATGTGTAAGACGCCGCGTAACGAAAGCGTAGAATTTGCATTCATGAAAAAAAAAACATGGCTCGTCGTGATTTGTAAGTACATGTTTTTTTTTAAACGGCCACTTGGACAAAGAGGGCAAAAGCTGACGTCATTCGTAAAGAATCAATTGTTTCTGACGTGTGCGATTTTGATCAAAATCAATCTAAAAAGCTAATGGTTCACTAGGTTTGTCGGCCCGTCAGCTGTCTTTTCGCCTGAGCAGTAGCCGCACCTGCACAGATTTTTTAGCCGGACGAACTTTTTTTAAACTTTTTCGTAACCGACACCTGGCCAATTTGCCTAGACGCACCTTTGAGCCGTTCGGGACACCCGGCAAAGGAATGTCCATCCGCAGCAATTTAAAAAAAAAACTCCTGAATGAGGAAAAAGCCAAAGGGACGCGAGCCTTAATCGATTTAGGGGCATGCTCAATTTATGATACGCTGAACAATTTAAATTTAAAGTGGTGACATTATTCAGACAGTAATACCTCCTGTTTTACCAGGTATGGTTGCCGCAGTCTATTAATTGACGAGCGAGTGAATTATTTGGCAGTTTCACTTGACGCAAAAAATATTGGCAACAAAGTAGACGTATTATTGGATTTTTATGCAGTATTTTAATTAGCGATACCATTGATCGTGAAATGTTAAGAAGGATATCGTTCCGCGATGGACCCGTTTTTGTGATAAAGGGCTTTTTTATTTAAAATAGTATCGCTCCTTTTTCAATTTTGATAAAAAGGTTGTTCCTTTACTTAGAGTAAAAAGCACAAACGATTACAATTGTAAAATAACTGTAGCACAAAATTGGCAGTTTTGCGACGGAATTTTTCTGAATTTTAAAATACTTACCCTGAATTTACATTTGAAAAAAAAAATTAGGTCGAATTGAGAACCTCCTCCTTTTTGAAGTCGGTTAAAAATAAAAAAATATTTTTTTAAATGCCTCAATACGAATTACGATTAAAATAATTGTTTAATACATGAATTAAAGCAATCGAAACTGAAAATATCTATGCCATTTGCAAACGACTTAAATATTTTGTATTACATATTTATTAAATTTATTATTAATTAATTACTCAAAGCTAGTTCTTTAGGCAGTTTAATCCCTACAATGGTGTTACAACTTACAACTAGTACCTATCTAATTAGCTAAAATTTAAGTAGCAAGAAGTAGCAAGAACATGAATTTTCCTTTCATTATTAACAACTACTTAATACTGCAATATTAAAAGGTAATCAATAATCAGATTAAACAGCAAATGGTAAAAAATTGCAATATTATCATCTTTAAAAACTCACACAATTTTTTTTTAGAATTTTGACGTATTATCGACCTATGTCGTGTGCCATTTATTTATAGACGAATAAATACCCATTAACAGTATAAAAATATTTTTTTCATCACCTTTTACAAGAAATGCGTGTAATGAAAGCCTCGTTTGTCATCTAACGGCTGTTAAACGGTCCTTTTGCAAACTAAACCAACAGCCGCGTCTTATTTGACTGTTGACTTTATTTAATTACAAATCAACCGTCCTTCGGCTTTTTAATCGTCGCGAATTCAAAGGTGTTCTTTGTAGACAAAGATACTAAAACCAACATACAAATGCGCTTAAATAATTGCACAACAACCCAAAAACACCCCTAACTTTAGAGAGTTAAGGGAGTCAGCTTTTATAGGTGACTGCAGCAGTATCTTTGCGGTGTTTAGGGCGGGTATACACCTGTCTGGATCCACCTGTATGACAGTTGCATCACACCTTGTAACATTAGTCTTAGGTTATGCGTATTACAATAATAACGACGTGTATAGGTCACCGGTTTTTGTTAGTTAATTGGTGGGGTGACCCTTTCAGGTGTGTGTAGACGCACCTTTTGAAACCGTCTGAAAGTTTTTCGTTGGCAACTGGGCAGGGCAAAGGTGTTTTCGGTTAATGCCACGAAATGGCCGCCATGGTGTACCATGAATAGGATTTCCTGAAAAAAAAGAGCGTCATTTAAAATATACTGAACATTATAAAAATGTTTTTTAACAAAGAAATAAAATATAAAGAAAATACAAAATGTAAGTTTACAACATTACATAATACATATTCAAGGAAAAATACTGTAACGTTTGGTTTCAGATAAATAACAACAAAACACTTAGTGAGCCTTAAGCTTCGTTGAACACATACATACATACATATCCTCACGCCTGTATTCCCAAGAGGGGTAGGCAGAGCACATGAATATGAAAATCCAGTGCCACATTTAGCGATTTCAGGTTATTCATTCGTTGAACACGGTTGAATCAAAGCCAGTAGATACGAATATTTCACTCTGAAAAAAAGAAACAATTACATATTTCAAGTAATCAGGAACGATGATGGGTTTATTCGTATCCTGTAGCGCTAAACGGATCTATATCTGGATCCCTAAAGTTTTTTCACCTATTTTTATATTCCCTAACGTTTTATGTCATAATGATCATTTGCCATAAAACTCATATGCCATGCTTTACTTGTTTCCCTTTGACCCTTTTTTGGGACGCACCTACAGAAAATCGCAAGGACTGTTTCCCCTAAAAATAAAATCGAATCGAATAGAATCGCTTTGGAATCGTTGCCAAGACAGTGGACGGTAGTAAATTAGCTTCATTACGCTAACTATAGCGGCGATGCGCGTGCGCTGCGCAGATGCACCGCACCTGCGGCCAGGTGCGCGCTGACACAGTTCTCGTCTAGATATGGGTTAGGTTTGAGGATGGCCGGCTATCGGACTTTTCTATCTAGACCATTTACATACATACATATACTCACGCCTGTATTCCCATGAGGGGTAGGCAGAGCACATGGATTCAAAAATCCAGTGCCACGTCTAGCAAATTCAGGGTAACCAGATGATTAAACGTGATATTGCGTCCGTCCATTTATAGAATCTAAATCCCTACTAATATTATAAATGAGAAAGTAATTCTGTCTGTTACGCTTTCCCGCTTAAACCTCTCAACCGATTTCGATGAAAGGCACAGACAAGCTTTAGACCCTGAGAAAGGATATAGGCTACCTTTTTCGAAAAAAAGGTAATGCCCAAAGTAACTATTCCACGCAAACGAAGTCGCGGGCACAGCTAGTATCCGTACCAATATATAAATGTGAAAGTGTGTTTGTTTGTTTGTTTGTCCGTCTTCCACGGCTAAACGGATCGATGGATTGACGTGATTTTTTAGGTAGAGATAGTTTACGGCATGGAGAGTGACATAGGCTACTTTTTGTCTCTTCAAAACCCCCCATTTCCCTAAAGTGAGGGGTGGAAGTTTTCAATGTAGAACGCTATAAATTGGTATGTGTGCTATCCCTTCTGCGATACCCCGAATTTAACGCGAGCGGAGCCGCGGGCAAAAGCTAGTAATCTATAAAAGAAAGTCGTGTTAGTTTCAGTATTTATAACTCAAGAGCGGCTGAAAATTGGTAAGGAGGCAGCTTAGAGCCAGAAGACACAATATAAGATACTTTTTAACACGTTCTCGGAGGATGTGACATAAACCGTAGCATATCGGCAAGTGCGCATACCAACTTAGCATAGTGTGCACACATGTGCATCTGATAGCATACTGATTAAGAGCCCAAGTAAACTATCAGCTGATAGAAAGTCCGTGGTCTGCGGGGGCACTTAAAGGTTCTAAATCTCCTTAGCACCTTTATGATATACATGAGAGAAATTGAGAAATGTTATTCTAATCCGACAATCTAATCCTATCAGGATAAGAAGTTTGAAGTCTTGACTTTACAGTGACTGTAGGTTATCTGGCCGTCCAATTTATTTGTAACTAGCTTTCCGCCCGCGACTTCGTTCGCGTAAATTTCGGAGTTTGGGGTCGTAGGTTTCTGAGCCTATTCATTACAAACAAACAAAGTTTTCCTCTTCATAATATTAGTGTAGATGTAGATATCTAAACCCAAATATTTAACAGAATCCTTTTTTTTTTTCAAATTAAAGTTTTGCCTATGTTACTCGTGGATAAGGGGTCATCCATAAAGTACGTCACACGTAAAGGGGGGAGGGGGGGTCGACAAAGTGTGACATGGTGTGACAAGGGGTGGGAGGGGTACTAAGTTTCGTGACATCACATTTTAAAATCTAATATGTTTAGAGGTAGTAATCGCGTAGCTTTCCGCCCGCGGCTTCGCCCGCGTGAAATTCGGTTATATGGCGGTATAAAGCGAACATTCCCTCGGGAACATCAATTTTTTCCGGGATAAAAAGTACCCTATTATTTAATCCGGACTTCTATCTTTACGTCTGCAAAATTTCAATGCAATCGGTTCAGTAGTTACGGCGTGAAAGCGGAACAAACAAACAAGTAAGGAGTAAGGATAAGGATAAACTAAAAAATATTTCCAACTCTATCTTTAGGGCAATACGGTTTAATTTGTTTTGTTGAGGAGTTCATACCTGCTAGTGACACGCGCCGATCGCCTACGAGCCCTTTGACGAATGCCGTCAAAGGGCCGTGCTTCGCGTGAATTTATTGTTTCTATTTCATTCGACAATTGACTGTTAATGTTGATTTCATAAAAAATACTTCATTTAAATGGAAATAAAACTAAACTTGGAACTGCTGTTTTAATTTAATAATTTTTCGATGTGAAATTGCAAAACATGTGACGTCACACTAGGGAGGGGGGGGGTCTCAGAAATGTGACCACCTGTGACAAGGACGGGGGGAGGGCTAAAAAAATCATGAAATTCGTGTGACGTACTTTATGGATGGCCCCTAATGTGGCTTTCGAATGGTGCAAGAATTTTTAAAAATGGTTCAGTAGTTACTGAGCCTATTCATTACAACCAAACAAACAAAAACAAACAAAGTTTTCTTCTTTATAATATTTATTTGTAATAGGTAGGTACCCCAAAGAAAGGATTATAGGCATCAAACTACTTTAAACTAATTTTGGCATTTCCATACATAACCGATAGAGATGTACAAGATGGCTAAATTCAAAGACTGCATTAGGCGCTGCGCAGACGACAGACTTTTGTGCGATCGAGTCTGCTCTGCGGAGCAATAAAATCTCTGAATAGCGCGCAGACAGTTTCCATTCAGAATTTTTATTGCTCCGCAGATTCGATCGCACAAAAGTCTGTCGTCTGCGCAGCGCCTTATAGACATACATACATACATACATACCGTCACGCCTCTTTCCCACAGGGGTAGGCAGAGACCACTTTGTTCCACTTGCTACGATCCTGACATACCTCTTTTGCTTCATCCACGTTCTCCTTTGCCTTATAGACAGCTGTATAAAACGCTTCTATTCGTTTCTAAACAGTTATTCCCGTTATCTTAGAATAAGATAGTTGCCGCACCTTGCAGCCAGGTGTGTTCCTACTATTCCAGTTTAGATATAGGTTATTCAGGACGTATTAGGATGTCTAAACACTAGACAGGTCACTGATAGATTGATTAGAGCTGAGTGCTTTTTAAATGCTGGTTCATCTAATGTCAGCTGCCTTTTGATAAATACATCAAGGTATTCCTAAATGAGGTACAGTCCTTGGCGAGTTGGATGGCAAGATATTTTGTGGTGGGGGTAAATTTGCGCTTCGCTTTTAATACTAATTTTAAACTAATTGTAACTCAGTAGTAAGTAATTGCGAGTGACTCTTCCATATTTTTTTGGAAATCCATATCTTTGTAATGATGTACAACAATTCAGTGAATTAGAATTTTAAGAATTTCCCATTTGGCATAAGTTTAACCATGAATGGGACGAAACGCCTTTGTCATTTTTTTACTTTACTACGACAAACTACATTGCGGCCTATCCATTGCTGCATGCAGCGGGCACACGCGCTATTTGTCCTTTTTTAACATCTCCAGTTAGACAACTACAGGAATAGTCTCACCCCACGCCTTGCCATTCTAAGTCGGCTGGTTTCACAAACAGTATTTTGAGTAAGTTTGTTATCACAAGAGGCAATGTACGATGTACGAGGGATAGAGTTAGAGTTGTTTAATAGCTGGGTACAGGGTGAAGGGTACTTTCTGAACACCTGATCGGTAGAACAGGTGTTGTTATCGGTTATTTGCTACCGTGGGTGAGAAGCATCGAAGGATAAGTCTCGGGATAACATTTTTTTTGTTGTTTTACGAGAACTGTCCTTTGTGTTGTGTCGAGTTAGAATAGCACAGCTCTATTTAGTCCGTGGATATCATGAAAAAATTCCGATGTATTTAAGGTAAAATACTTATCTATGCAAACATTTTTAGCACTGTTGGTTAAGTTTTCGTACTACTAATTAACATATATCTTAAACGTGAAGTTGTCTCGATTTACAACAAACCCGCCAGGCTAAGACGACAACGAACACAAGTCGCATCGCGCGTGAAATGGACTACTTGACACTTTTTTGACATTTCTAGTTAGACAATGCAATGACTGGCATAAGTATATCAATGTCTAACGCTATACCGTGACCAGACATACAGATGTAATACAGACATGCAATAATAAACAGCTATCTTCGGACTTGTCCCGCCGTCTGCTCCCGCGCCGTCGCACCATTTGCCAAAGTTCGTTGCGGCACGGCGGCGACATCTGTCGGTGCTGAGTGATGCATACGTACAAATTGAAACATACTTTTTATTTTTAACAAACTTTTAAATACTAAAATACGATTATTCATTATTTTTCTTCACACTTGCTCGTCAATGGTGTTATTACATGCGTGTATCATATTTATATAGGACAGAGGCCTAATTTGTACCTGCGGGAGCTATGGATAGTTCATACTCCCAAGGGAGTTATAACTTTAGTTTAAAAATTTGCAAACAAAGTTAATACTTAGGTACAGGTACGTAACAAGTAAAAAAAAAATTAGGCCAATTCTAAAATCAAAAATAATGGACGCATTAGGGACGGTGTGAACTAAGCCCAAAAAATGCATGCAATAAATTCGAAAATTTAAGTGCTACAATATAGGATAAAAAAGAAACAAAATTAATCTTGAAGAAATTATTTTATTTTCTAAATTACTATCTACTCTTACAACATATTCTTAAAATCTACTTCACGACTAAATTAGCAACATCACATTCCAGATTCAGTTTTAATTCTGATGTGTGCTTTCCGTCACATCGTTCCAACTTTTTGCTGAATATTTGACTGAATAAGTAGTAATTTTGGGTATCAACTTACAACTAAACTTTTAAAAGTAAGTAACAATTACTTAGTGCGTAAAAATAGTTTCATACCTCCTCCATACTACACGCGAAGTAGAACGAAGTTAGCCAAATACGATAGTGTAGAGCAGCCATTCTCAAAGTGTGTTCCGCGGAACCCCATGGTTCCTTGATGTCTCTGATGGGGTTCCGGAAGAATTTAGAAAAAAAAACAAAACGCCATTCTCTGATCGAAAGTTTTGATGCGGCGAATACATGGACGGACGGGTGGATAAATAATACTTTAAAAAACTGCTGTTTTCTTTGTAGGGTTCCGTCAAGTGTTTCGTTTTCCAAAAGGGTTCCGTCACTAAAAAAAGTTTGAGAAACGCTGGTGTAGAGGTACTTCGGCTTGCCTCGTCAAACTTTGCCTCGCCTCGGACGACTTCCGATTGTCAGTTTTTGCGCCCGAGCCAAAGGGCTTGAATGGGTTCATCGCGAAGTTGAACGAGTGTGTAGAGTCACACTTCACACTTGTAGTCACACTTCAAACCTCGCTGGAGTTGGCCGAGGAACTTCGCGAGTAGTGTGGAAGAGAAATAACAATAAAAAATACCTACGTAAAGTTAACATTAATTAATTACCTTAAGTACGTAATAAAAATGCTGCTAATGACAGGAACAGTGAGGGAATCGTAATGGTTTATGCACTTTTTTATTAATGTACTTAAGAAGGTATTGACATTAAAATGATGTATTCATACTAATTGCTAAACTATACTTGATTATCTTAGTATCATATCACAATTCTGAAATGCAAATTTACATAAAAATCACACAAATTACGGAAACAAATCTAAAATTTAATTAAACAAGTAACAGACGGTTACCTCAGAATAAAAAAGCAAAACTAAACATGACTTTTGTGCATATTTTATAAAACATATTGCTAACTAAAGTACAATCTACAATATTACACCAAACTTAAAATCTACTTTCTACAATATTACCAACAAATCTTAAAATCTAATTTCTACAATCTTACAAACAATCTTAAAATCTACTTTCTACAATAGTACAAACAATCTTAAAATCTAGTTTCTATAATCTTACAAATAATCTTAAAATCTACTTGGAAACTTAAATAGCAGTTCCACGTTCCAGACTCTGTTTTAGTTCTGCAGTGTGCTCCCCATAGAAGCGTTCCAACTTCTTGTTGAACCTAGCGTTCCTTTCATTGATGTAATCTATGTTTGCATCATCGTCGAAGTTGCGTCGTCGTGAAAACTTAGTTCGTTTAGCTATCTGTCCTTCCAAATCATTGACCATTCTGTCAATAGCTTCCTTTCTGTCCTTGTGCATGCCGTGGATGATGACCTTCGGGCCGCCGTAAAAGGCGTCACCATACCTTTGTTTCTCTTTCTCGTACTGCTCCATGTCTGCCGCAGGCATTTGTTTGACGAGCCTGTTGTACTGCCTCACGGTGGCTTGCTCGTACGTGGAGAATCCTTGGTCCGGGTTCTTCTTCTTCTTCTTCCGCTCTAAACGTTCAGCTTCTATGGCTGAGATGTTCAGTAGCTTCACTCTGTCATAGCTTTTGCCCTCACTTTCCGCCTCTTCTCGCTTTTTCTGGTCGTCCACGAGCCACTCGGCCTGCCGCCGCTTGGCCTCGTAGTTTGCAGGCAGCTTGCGCCTCGCCTCCTCGGCTACCACTTCCTGGTGGTTGTGCGCTGAGGCGTTGTGTCTGACAGACTGCAGCAAACGCAGTCTCTTCATGCGTTCAGCTTGTTTCTCGGCAAATGTCATGTCTTTCTTTGATGAAGACGCTTCACTAGACTCTGTACCAGTCATTTTGATGTCAAAATCACAATACTTTGTTCGTAAAATCAGAAGTAAAAAATGCCACGTGCTAAAGTGTACTGGCTCAGGGAATACGTGCTTGTAGCAGGAATGGCTGTCGACTAATGGCGTCAATGGCGTGGGGCGTACTACGCGTCATTTATAGCATCCGTGCAGTGTTGCCATAACAAAAAAGGCAAATGTTGTTAATTAGTCAACAAAATGAAGCTAAATGGAAAAAAATACTAAAATTTTTACAAAATGTTTGTTTGTAAAATCAGAAATAAAAAATACCACATGTAAAAATGTACTCGGGCACAGAATACGTGATCGTAGGGAGAATAAATGCAGTCTAATGGCGTAGGGCGTACTACGCGTCAGGACGCGAAACACATCCGTGCAGTGTTGCCATAACTAAAATGGCAAATCTAATTAATAGATCACCAAAGGCATTAAAGTAAGCCGATATAAGTATTTATTTAATAATATACTTAGTAAACTTCGTAAAGTAGAAGAGTGAAAACAAAGATTTGTTCGGCTTATCTTAATAGCTTTATTTACCAAATTAAAATTTACAGAGTAGTAATGTAAATAAATCTGTCATGGCCCCGGCAGAATTATTGTGTAAAACATTTTTTTCATAAATGTTGGCAAATATTATTGGGGATATTTTCTGAGTGACCAAATTTTTGGTAGTCGATTAATTAGATTTGTTATTTTTGATATGGCAACACTGCACAGATGCATTTATGCACCCTTACGCGTGATACACTCTACGCCATTAGTCTGTTTGTTTTAATTGAATGCAAATTAAAACCAAAACACTTGGTTTTCTAGCCTGCCTTTATATGATTGTTACCCTTTCAGACGCTTTTTATCACTTTTTAAAAGTAAACTTCTCAAAGAAAGAGAAAAGATTTAAATTCAACCATACAACTGACGCCATGACACATCTTTAAAGTTTGCCATCACAAAAAAATAGGATAGATTGAAAAAATTGTTACTTTATTAAATAAATACAATTATAATAATATGAACTTAGCAAAGTAAAAGACTTCAAAGCAAAAAGAAGATGGCCGCTTTGCAATGATTTTATTTTCATAAATTCAAATTTAAATAGTATTAATATTTAAATAACACGACCATGACCCCGACAAAATTTCTAATAATATGCGTTAGCAAATTATTGAAGTCAATTTCTACATACATATTTGGCTTAGCAACGTTTTAGGTGATCTATTAAGTAGATTCGCCATTTTAGTTATGGCAACACTGCACGGATGTGTTTAGCGTCCTGACGCGTAGTACGCCCTACGCCATTAGACTGCATTCATTCTTCTTACGATCACGTATTCTGTGCACCAGTACATTTTTACATGTGGTATTTTTTATTTCTGATTTTACAAACAAACATTTTGTAAAAATTTTAGTATTTTTTCCATTTAGCTTCATTTTGTTGACTAATTAACAACATTTGCCTTTTTTGTTATGGAAACACTGCACGGATGCTATAAATGACGCGTAGTACGCCCCACGCCATTGACGCCATTAGTCGACAGCCATTCCTGCTACAAGCACGTATTCCCTGAGCCAGTACACTTTAGCACGTGGCATTTTTTACTTCTGATTTTACGAACAAAGTATTGTGATTTTGACATCAAAATGACTGGTACAGAGTCTAGTGAAGCGTCTTCATCAAAGAAAGACATGACATTTGCCGAGAAACAAGCTGAACGCATGAAGAGACTGCGTTTGCTGCAGTCTGTCAGACACAACGCCTCAGCGCACAACCACCAGGAAGTGGTAGCCGAGGAGGCGAGGCGCAAGCTGCCTGCAAACTACGAGGCCAAGCGGCGGCAGGCCGAGTGGCTCGTGGACGACCAGAAAAAGCGAGAAGAGGCGGAAAGTGAGGGCAAAAGCTACGACAGAGTGAAGCTACTGAACATCTCAGCCATAGAAGCTGAACGTTTAGAGCGGAAGAAGAAGAAGAAGAACCCGGACCAAGGATTCTCCACGTACGAGCAAGCCACCGTGAGGCAGTACAACAGGCTCGTCAAACAAATGCCTGCGGCAGACATGGAGCAGTACGAGAAAGAGAAACAAAGGTATGGTGACGCCTTTTACGGCGGCCCGAAGGTCATCATCCACGGCATGCACAAGGACAGAAAGGAAGCTATTGACAGAATGGTCAATGATTTGGAAGGACAGATAGCTAAACGAACTAAGTTTTCACGACGACGCAACTTCGACGATGATGCGAACATTGATTACATCAATGAAAGGAACGCTAGGTTCAACAAGAAGTTGGAACGCTTCTATGGGGAGCACACGGCAGAACTAAAACAGAGTCTGGAACGTGGAACTGCTATTTAAGTTTCCAAGTAGATTTTAAGAATGTTTGTAAGATTGTAGAAAGTAGATTTAAGATTGTAGAAAGTAGATTTTTAGATTGTTTGTAAGATTGTAGAAAGTAGATTTTAAGATTATTTTTGTAAGATTGTAAATTGTACTTTAGTTAGCAATATGCATACAGCAAGTTTTGTGTTGCCTTCTTTGTCTTTATGTACCTGGTCAGTTACTCAATTAAGTTTTATATTTGCTACCGTAATTATGTGTGAATTTTATGTATACAAGTAGGTACATTGATAACTTTGCATTTTAGAATTATTCTTATAGGATACTTAGATAAGTAATTAGGTAAAGTTAAGCAATTAGTATGAAACCATTATTTTAATGACAATATATTCATAATTATATTATGAACACTGTGAATCCATTACGATTATGAGCACAACTACGAGCATTAGCAACATTTTCACCATGAGCTATAATTTATTTTTTAATTATTAATTAGGTGTAGGTTTTTTACGTCCTTTGTCTATATTTTTAATGTTAGAACATTATGACTTACTTAATATTTGTTATTTACTTTTGATGTAACCTTTAACACTTTTGATGAAACTCGATAAACCTAAATGACTAGTCAGATATTCATCAAAATATTACAACGCTGTTATGGAGAGCACACAGTTGAATTAAAACAGAATCTGGAATGTAACACTGCTACTTAATTCGTGAAATAGATTTTAAGATTATTTTGTAAGATCGTATATTGTAATTTAGAAAATAAAATAATTTTCTCAAGACAAATTTTGTTTATTTTCTCTCTTTTCTGTAGCATTTAACTTGCGCTAAGTTCACATCATCTAGAAGTTTGATCAATTTCAGGTTTTATTCTCATCGTCTTAACCGGATTTTAACTACGAGTACTTAGATAAAATTCATATTCTCAGATAAATTTTTGTTTTAAGCCTAAAGTGGTAAAAATATTCGATCTATGATAAATTAAAGTTAATTAACCACCATGTATTTTAATGTTGTTGTGTTTAATGTCAGTTAAAATTAGAATTTAACATGACCGTTATAATAGCGGTCCTTGATTTTATAATTTAAACTGCCCGTTGATGACCTAGGGTTATTTATAGAAAATATTTATTATTGATAGCATTATTAATCCATGTAATTTTTGGGTACCTAACTTTAAATATTCAGTTTCAGTATCGTGTCATTGCTAAAATGGCATCAAATAAAGCAAATCTAATAAAATAACTATGTAGATTTTTTTATCTTACACTTTTTGTCGGTCAAACCTACTAAGTAAATGTTGTCGATAGCATTTTCTACTGGCGGAAAAAACACCCGTTACAAGAAACAAGTGGCGCTTCCATCAGCTGTTAGCTGTTAGTAATTACAGTTAAACCGACTGAGACATCTATTTACAAAGGTGAGGACCTGCTTTGCGATAAAGGCTTTGTAAAATAATCTGTAGTCTAGTTTTTAGAAAATCTAGTTCGATTAGGATATTAATTGATTTTAAGGAAAACATTACTGCACCTACTTATATTTTGTGCACAAGTAAAGACAAATCGCGTAACAGAGTCCTCGCTCGCGCGGTACAGGGGCGCGGGGCACGAAGAGAAAGGGGAGTGAGAGAGGTGCGGGCGGCGGGCGTGAATACGTGATACACAAGTGCCAAGATATGCACTAGACAGTTCTTAAGATATTATTATATGGTGTCATCTTACGTTGCACGAAGAGCAGATGGCCAATAAGGTCGAAAAGTGCTTGAGTGGAGACCACGGACCAGCAAGCAGCGTAGGACGTCTACCTACAAGATGGACAGACGACTTGATAAAGGTCGCCGAAAAACGCTTTATGTAGGTCACTTCCAACAGGTACTTATGGATGTCTAAAGGGAAGGCATACAGCAGTGAACGTTTTATGGCTGAAATGATGATGATGATGAACTTACGTTAACTTGTAAAGTGCAGCGCAGACGACAGACTTTTTGTGGGATCGAGTCTGCGATGCACAAAAAGTCTGCGTGGATTGTATGTATGGCCGGATTTTTTGCGCGTCGTGTGCGTGCATATAATTTCATAGGTCATAGGTTCTATTTCCACTGACTAAAAAGTCCGTCGCGGATAGTCTGTCGTCGCAGAGGCTAAACTTGTGTTGCCAGGAACAAATTTGTTACTTATGCCCTTTTATGTGAAAAGTTATTTTGCTGTTGTAAATGCTCATTCTCCCTCTTTCTCGACACTAAACGCTTGCTTACGCTCGTTTGACAAAAGTAAGGCTAAGCGCGCACTATGACTTTTTGTCGCGCGACAATTTTGTCGCAGAAATGCAACGTAAGGGTTTATATGTCATCGCGCGCACTATGATGAAAAAATCAGTATGGACAGCGCTATTTTAAAATCGTGTCGCACGACCAAAAGTCGTAGTGCGCGCTTAGCCTAAGAGCTTTTTAAGCCAACAGGCAAGGTGACAGGCCATACGGTATCACCTGTGCCAGCACGTGCTGTCTATAAATAACTTACACCGGTAGCACACTTGTCGACATAAGTTTTGTTATTGTTACCATGGTAGCATGTTCTGAACAGCTGGATAAAATTAGTCTGGGAAATGCACTCAGCTACGAGTATTTTATCTGTTTTAAAGCATTTTTTGTTTACTACCCTACTTTTTTCGGATATTCAAAAAGTTTTGCAAAGGAAGGAAAAAATAAAAAATATTTTGTTGGTGCCTAAATTTACCTAATACCTACCAGAAACAATCGGAATTAGAACACTAACGTCCATCAGATCCATAAATATTACGAAGATTCCTTTGCTAAACTATTTGAACATCCGAAAAAAGTTGGCTGGTAAAAAAACGTTCTTAACCTGTCAAATCTGACGTAAAGTTTGTTTACTTTAATTTAAGTACCTAAACCGACACAGTATAGTTATTAGATTTTTTTTTTGACACTCTAACATGTAGGTAGGTACTTTGATTTCTTTGAAAATGATATTGAAGTGATACTTAAGTCAGGTACTCCTTTTTTCCATAGCGGGCCAAAACCTCTCTTCCTGTAACTCAACTTTGAATATAAATACGACAAAATACAATCGAAATATCACATCTGTATTCACTAATGAGTAGGTAGAGCACATGAAACGTTACATCCGCAACCATTTTAAGTTTTGCACAATTTTGGATTAAAAAAGGGGAATTAAATAACAGTGACAGCTTAGGCCTCTAGCCTCAAGCATAACCCTAACCTGTACCCGCATAAGACATCCACGAACGAAATGGTAACCTTACCAAAAAAACGTAAACACATAATAACCGGCACCGTCGGCCTCTAATTACGGCGGCGCGGGCGCCGATTGATTCCGCCGTCTGCGTTTATCGCTCCAGCGCAGCGAAAGATTAGTATAGATCTAAGGATCGATTTTCAATATACATACATACATACAATCACGCCTATGTTTCCAAACGGAGTAGGCAGACTTGGCAGAACACACGAAGCGTGCCATAGATAAAACCAAGGTTATTGACTAAGTATGTCACGCTTCCCAGCCTCTTCTAGCATAACTGTAGGTACCTACCTATCGACGGTAAAGTACCAAGAACTCCTAACTACGAAAACCTAACTTTACAGGA
>BHDV01034542.1:14190-34389 GCA_005406045.1 Adoxophyes honmai
GCTAGCAACCTGTCACCGCAATATCACGTTTAACTATCTGGTTACCCTGAATTTGCTAAACGTGGCACTGGATTTTTGAATTCACGTCCTCTGCCTACCCCTCATGGGAATATGGGCGTGAGAATATGTATGTATATGTATGTAAACGTATAAAACTGAAAATCATTTTTACAATAACACTTGGTATTGTTTGCTACACTTACCTACCTATTTAATGATCTCAATACAAACGGTACCACCATTTGCGGCAACGCCTTGGATTTACTTAAAAATGTGCGCGGATTTGACCGTTTCAAATCGAATGTTACACGAAGCGGAGTACAACAGTGAACCAAAGTTAAACTACTTCAACTGAATGCACAAAACGTTCACTGTATTTATAGTCGTCTCATTCTGTTAGCGCCACTGTCGTCCGAAATACACTACCCATTTCAGCATTACGACAGATTGAAGCCCGAAAGCGGTCGCTGGGCCCATAATTATGTCTCTGACAGTCGAAAATTCTACTTTCTACCCTCCAACACCTCAATTAATTTTGAACCTTACACCCTCGATGTACCAACCAAACTCGGTTGGTGTTATTCTTGATAATTTGCAGTAAAGTCTGGAATGATTTAGTATGTACTTCCATTATTTGGTGGACAATTAGTACAGGATTTGTCCGGTTTGGGGTAACATTAGATAACGTGCCCTTTCGATTTAGTTGCCTGAATGGTATCGTGATTTGGTTATGGGGCTCTTATTTACGGTCATATTTCATACTCGTATGTTTTGTAAGTTTAAAGAGGTAGCGGACGCGGAAGCGATTCTGATTGAAAGCGTTCTAAAAATCTAACTCTTGATCTAAGTTCACTTTAAAAGATAAAGGTGTAACACTTTTTAGAGTTCCGTACCCAAAGGGTAGAAACTAGAGATGGGTTATACTAGGTAAATTTAATATCAGGTACACCTGTTCCTAATCCACAAAAATACCTAATCCACATAGTACAGAGTATTGAGCGTATACTATAACTTAACCAGTGCTGCGTACCGTACTGCACCTAATCCACATAGTATAGAGCATTGAGCGTATGATACGATGCAGTACCACGGCTACACTGTGTTACCATACCATTCTAAGTAAACTTGTTTAATGAATTGTAATCTTCCCTTCATACTTTTACAGGCTTAGGACTGATAGGTTAAAATTGAGCCAAGCAAGCAGGCGTATTTAATTTAAAGGCGGCTAGTCGGTAGTAGTGAGAACTTGGATTAGGTGGATTAGGTACTGCGTCCTTTGGATTAGGTGCGGCCTAATCTCGGAAAATACCTAGTATTTTTATCTGATCTAATATTTTCGCCTCACCTCTAGTAGAAACGGGACCATATTACTGAGACTTTGCTGTCCGTCCGTACGTCCGTCCGTCTGTCACCAGGCTGTATATCACGAACGGTAAAAGATAAAACGGGGAATTGAAAATTTTGCAGATGATGTATTTCTATTGCCGCTATAACAACAAATACTGAAAATAACATAAAATAATTATTTAAAGGGGACTCCTATACAACAATTGTGATAATATTTGTATTTTGAGAACGCTTGTAATATTCACAGAATCTTTAGTTGTTAATAGTTGTTTTTAATTATTTGCTTTTAAAGTAGATATATATTTTATCTACTTTAAAAGCAAATAATTAAATTAATATTAAATTATTATTTAAGGGGGCTCCCATACAAAAAACTTTTTTTGCAGTTTTTGGTACGAAACCCTTCAAGCGCGAGTCCTACTCGCATTTGGTCGGTATTTTTTGTCACAGTATTATACAGATTACATTTACTTACTGGAATACAACAATACTTTTCCTAATTAGTGACTAGGCTGGTATGAAGGATCTGAAAGGATATGCGAAATTAACTTGGAGTTTCAAAGCGTATCTAGTATATCAACGTATCTACGATATCTTCCCTTCTCGCTTAATCTTTAGAGAAACATCTAATCCCAACTTACTTACCAACTTACAAAACGTAACTTTTAAACAAGTTCACAACTTAGCCACTCAAAACTCCCGACGGAGCTAGTTCCACGCAAAATATATAACTTTGCAACCTTGTTTATTAAAAATACGCTTCAAATTTATCGAACTCGAATTAACTTAACTTCCCCAGACTCTGGGGTATTAAAATACTAAATTGACCAACCTGAGCAAATTCGTTTTAATCCAACATCCGACTTTGGACTCTATTTGTTTGGTATAAGCTTGATGATGGGGATAAGCATGGTTTCAAAAAGATGCTGGTTGAAAACAAAATATGTTAAAAGTTTTAGGCGACAAACCGCTTGCTTATTTCGTTCCCAAAGGAGACAAGTTATTTGTTTCTTCTGCAGTTTTTGTTTTTTATTTAAAGTGAGATAAGGACTTGAAATAAAGGGTAAAGTTAGAAGTCTTGATAAAAATAAAGAAATGCCCGAAAGAAATTTGATTTTCCTCATAGTTTTGAACAACAAATGAATGACGGAAAAACCAAAGTGAACGAAGGTTTTGCGCTGCAATTTACCACTTAAAGCTTAGTTGATGGACAAAATTGACAGTTTTTTTTACAAGTTTTTTAGAAAAGATGCTATGTACTTAATTCCAAACCTGAAACCATGCTAAACGCTTATGAATAAATTAAGTATAAATAAAATTCCTTCACTTAACTCGGTAGGTAGGTATAATCAATCCTCGCTATGAAAATTCAGCTCTGTTCACTTGTTACACATACATACTTGTTGTGTAGATATATCGGGAGTTGTGAAAGTGCCTTTTCCCGGTGGTAGGATACTTTACCAGTAACAGCCTAATAAAAAACGTATAATTTTATTTTAAGTAGTTCGGTTAGACTTTTTATAGATTTATTTTAGACCGGGTTTTTCATCAAAACTACTTTGAGTTAACATTAAATAACATTTTTTTTCCTTGCAGGAGTTTCTTAAAACTTTGCGTAATTTTGCTTTTTTTACTGTACTTTTTATAATAGGTCTGTATACTCTATATTCCCATAAGGCAGATCATACAAGCTAGCTAATAAGACAAAACATGACTATTTCACGTTTCGCAACCATTAATAAATAAGGTTACCTCTGATAAACCGTTATTCTTATTGGATCTATTGTGCAGAATGGAATCGTTTATTGGTACAAAAGGAGCTCTTTATAATCAAACGCAGAGAACGTTCAAAGAAAAAGGTAAAGAATTCACGATAAGAGCCATAATTTTTGGAGAGCCATTATATGGTTCCATTTTTTGCAGATGGTAAAGTATTATAAACATGTGTTTGTAAGAACATGGTGAAAAGGGAATATAATTAGAGAAGCACGTCTTACGTACGAATATAATAAGAGTATAATGTTTAGACTTGGCAATCATGATTTGGTTTCGGAAATAAAAATGGTATCTTATTAAATTAGGGATGCCAAGCACGTATACGTATACGTAAATGGTTATTGATCATGTTATAATTAATTCTGTATGTTCTGCTGTTGGGTTAAAAATAACACTTCATTTTTTACGCGGATTTTGTAAGAAGCGATCAAGGAAATAGGTTTAGATTTTGCTTTAAGCGACAGGCTAGCCATCTAGCCATGTATTCCCAATTAGGGTAGGCATTGCATACAAAACGTTAGATAGTCAAAAACATGATTATAACACGTTTCTTAGCCATTTTAGCAAGATTTTAGGTAAAAAATTGATGAAACAGGTATAATAGTGACAGCTTACAACATACATGGAAGAAATGGAGAGGTATTACTCCTTATTTATCTAAACTTATGTCACAAAATAATAAAGGTGCGAAATAAATACATTAAACAATAAAAACTAAAACTACTTTATAATAATATAGGTATACATAATATAATTGTTCGTATAGCTGCGCTCCTAACACCCTCAAATAATTCATCAAACAAAGTTAGGCAACAAACACAGGTAAACCAAGTGTAGATAAATTGAGTCAAAATATAATAAGCGTCAAGCCACAATAAATTTACAACCATAATAACTACTCCGAAGAATAAACAAGGCCGTAAACATCAAAGCGATGTCACAAAAGCGGTTAAAGGCAACATTTCTATAGAAAATTCGCGAAAAATCTTACAATACTACTTTGGTCAGAAAGCTGAAGTTACATCAATCATCGCTTACAGCAGCGGGCGGAGACAGTTCGCTCGCGGCCGCAAAAGGCGAGCGAAAGTGAGTTATATTAATTTGTTATTTGTAACAAAGAAGACAAAGGAGTGAGGTTATCCAGACAGGTAAGCGGACTGTGGCTTGATAATACTAAGTAATAAACACCGGCCAAGCGTGTGTACTTGCACGAAACAAACGAACCGAATACCAAAAACTGCAAAAGAATCACGATTGTTATATGGGAGCCCGCCGTAAATAATATTTGTTGTTATAGCGGCAAAAGAAGTACATAATCTGTGAAAATTTGAACAGTCTAGCTAGCACGGTTCGTGAGATACAGCCTGGTGACGGACGGACGGACGGATAGCGAAGCCTCAGTTAGTCAGAAGGGTCCAGTTTTCCCTTTGGGTACGATACATTCACGTCTTCAGATCAAGATTAACTCGACATTGTTCGGATCAATTTGTGATTCAACACGATGGAAAGATATCCACTGGTGTTGACAAAATATTACCATCATAATGAGGCTTTTGCCCAGCAGTAGGACACTCTACAAGCTAAAAAAAAATTATTGTCAATCGTCTTATTCTCACAAGAAGCAGCGATTCGCTACAGCTTATCAAACCGCTGTGATCCTATAAATTAGACCACGTCCTGTTGTGAGTAATATCATGACGTGCAAATATTAAGCAGCGACCGTTAGCGCTGCCTTTTCTAGGTCTCATAAATAAAATATTACACGTTATTTGTTTGTAGTTACCTTCTAAAAACATGGAAAAGGGTGATTATTTTACTTAGAAAGGGTTTCGTTTTTGTGAAATTAAGCTACACCTTACTGATGGATGTAAGTTATACAACATACATACATACATAGACTGAAAATCAGCGTTTAGCAGTGTGTCTCAAGACTCACTTTGCGACGTCAAGCTGAGTGGGGACCTTTTGGCACTTACGTACTGTTATGTACTCCTTTAAGCATAGTGTCACTGTAACTTGTTCTTAATACGTCTTTGTGTCAAGAAACGTTTTTTTTCTTTCTTTCATTATCAACTCATATTATATTTATATGTAAATCTCTCTCATATTCCTAAATGGTGTAGGCAGAGCACACGATTGCTACTTGGACTAATTCGTGTCTGCCTCTTTCACCTTTCATAGCCAAGGTATTAAAGAGACTCGCTAGCCTGTTGCCCAAAATTTACTATAACCTATCGCCTCTTACGAGATCCATGGAAGAACTGGAGAGGTTCCCATATTATTCAAAACATACGACACAACACGGCATTTGCAATTTCACTTTCTTAATAAATTCGAGTGTTAAACCTAAAGAGAACATAAAGATTGATAGAAATTGAACTGAAATTACAAAGGATTCTTGAAATTACTTATCGCACGAAACCCTAAAAAGCGTTGACCAAGGTAACATTATGTTAAAGAGACTTGTCTGTGGGCGGAACTTGTTTCTAGGAACTCTATTGTGACCTAAAGATATCTAGAATTTGATACTAACGATATTAACTAGGTTTTTAGCCCTAAGGCCTAGGTAAATAGCCGTAGGTTCAGTCCTCCTACTCACTCTTCTGAAATTATCATATTTATGAGCCATGTTGTTTGCTATAAAAAATTGTGGATTATTTTTTTAGTATCGTTTAGGTTTAGGTATTGCGATTCAGCCGTCACAAGCTGAAATTTATATTTTGATACAGTCGATAACTCGTGGCGATAATTCACTAGAGTAAACAGATCTGATAGAGAAGCTACAGATTATCTACATTAAAATAATAGTAAGGTTTTGGAGCTCAAAGGGGTTGAAAAAAAAATAACACTTAAGAAAAATGCCCTCTGTATCAATATAAATAATTATTATAAACATCAAATTGTCTCCATAAAGTAAGGTTTTTAGGAGCTCCTTGTGTATGTTATGTTATTATAAACAATCGCCATGGGAGAAGAAATCTGTACCAAAATTCAAGTCAATCGTACCAACCGTTGAAGAGATACAACCTTTGAAGGCAATCTTGATCAAGCCACTAGAATTCTACTAGCAGAATATAGTTTCGTCATTTAACTTATATAGTTATACAAAATTTCAGCTCAATCTTTAAAAAGTGGATCAAATAATAACTTGCAACTTTTGAATACAGTCAAACAGACATCGAGACTGGTTTAACACCTTAGCTGCGGGAAGTAAAATCATAAACCTTCGTCTGGTGCGGCGGCGGGCCGACGTGGGCCTACCGCTGTGTTTCCGCCAGTGCGTGACGGGCCTTCAGCGGCCCGCCAGCACTAACGTGAAATTAAGGTCTACAACTTTGTCAAAACATGATAAATTGAATTTTTTTTTCACTGTGAGAATGACCTTGAGACCGACCTTCTTAAGTTCGATTCGCCTGGGGATCTGATAAACAGGAAATAAGAAATTAACCAGTGAAAACGGCGGGCCGACGGCGGCCCGTTCCGCACTAGAAGGTAATTTTAGTAGTGATGGGACAGATAAAAGTAAGGGAATATCGATAGTAAAACATCGTAGTATTTGATGAAAAAATATTTTTACTGAAATATTTTTAGTAGCAGTGGGACAGTAAAGGTGTAGTTTATAACGAATGGGTTTCTTTGAAACACGACCCATGACATGAAAAATTTGAAGTGCCAACGGAAAATCCCATTTGATATCAACTCAGAACAATAGGCTGAATCACTCCTCTCAGTTTTCGGTACCTAACTAACACTTTATAAATGTAAAGGAATAATTTAGTAAACAAAACTTACCACTCGTGTTTGTTCCTGCCTCCAAAATCGTATCGAATATTTTCTTTTTTTTGGTAGGAAATATTTCCTCATCATCGCTATCGTCGAAAATGGCGACTGGGACAACAACCTTGTTTTCCAGTATTTTTATTTTTGGTGTGTTGTGTTCCATGCTGAACGTCTAACAAGGTCGATAGCGCGCACAACACTAAATAACTGCGCGTACGCTCTGTGCGGCAGCGGGCCGCCGGCGGTCATCACGAGCGGCGGTCGGCGATAGGCCCGCTGCCGCACAGAACGGATGTTTTTTACCGCCAGTGCGGGCAGGTCGAAAAAAGGCCTGCCGTGATGTTTTGATGGAAAATGCCTACATTTCTAACCACAATCTGAAATATATACTTGGCTCTGTCGAACTCTTTCAAATACCTGAGATACTCGTTCCGCACCAGCGGGAGGGACATACTTTTTCATCACACTTGCTCGTCAATGATGGTGTTATAAGCGCGTATCCTTCAGGACAAAGGCCTAAATTGTAACCGCGGGAGTTATCATTACATCCTATGGGAGGTAAAGTTTAGTTTTAAAAATTGCAAAAGTTAGTATAGGTACGTTAGTTCAGACTAAGGAGGTTACAAATGTAAAAATAAAAATTCTGCTATTAAAACTTAAGGGCCAATTTTTAAATGCAAAATTAATGTATGCATTATGAAACTGTATTAATTTAATACTTTGGATGTATGTCAACGCGTTTTTTAATATGCATTTTTCGTAAATTTGTTTGAACCTTTTTGGTAGAATCTGGCTGTATGACCATCCGAATTCTGTACGAAACATAGTTCTTGTCTGTGGTATATGATTTAAAAAAGTGACAATAGACCTAAACGCACTGACAAAAGCAGCGGCGCGGTGACGTGATGTCATGAATTTTCTTTAATTTTTAGTTTTTCCTCGCAAATGTAATGAAAAACATTGTGTGTAACACGGGGAGTAAAGGACATTATAAACTCGAGGCATAAAAGCCCTCCGCCTGCGGCGTCGGGCTTCTAACAGCCTCTCGTTAATAATGTTCCATTTCCTCCCCTAGTTTCTCAATGTACTATTGTTCGCCCGCACACGGTGAAAAACCGCGGCGGGCCGATAATCGGCCCGCCCGCAGTGAACGTGTTAACTAAACAAATAAGCTTGTTCAGATACTGTGTAAATTTAGTTTTCAGATTCGTTCCCAGTGGAGAGCAGGTAATTTGTACTATCAATAGATGCAATCTTAAATCTACCTTTGTTAATGCAAGTTCGTCTACCTCTTGCGATGCGTTTATCCTTTGTTGCACTCCACGGACTTCTAAAAGTGCATTTTCACAACGAAGTGTGGTTGAGAACTGTTTTACTCTGATTGCAAGAACTAACTCTAACTCTTGCCGGCTACTTATTAACGCAGGAGCTTTTCACAGAATAAACAATTACAATCGTACATAAGAAACAACTGAAAATATTAAGATTAAGTCATAAAAGTTTTTAATATTTATACGCACTTTAAGAGGTACCATTCATCCAACGATAGATCCATCCTATCCATCTGCTTTTAAACCTAGAAATATACCAGAAGTGACTACGAAATGTAAAAAAGTCATGGTTTTGTTTATGTCACTGACGTTGGGGTGATTGAATGCATTTTAAAATACTAAATCTAATATTCTCAAGTTTTTTTAATCCAACCATCTTTATGAAATGCTACTCTGTGAACTACCCTCAGAATCATTCACTCGAGGGATGGCGTTAGGCCTAGCGCAGACAACAGACTTTTTGTGCGATCGAGTCTGGGGCGCACAAAAAGCCTGCGTGGATTGTATGCATTGTGCGCCGGACTTTTTGCGCGTCGTGTGCGTTACTGCATATAATTCCATAGGTTCTATTTTCACAGACTAAAAAGTCCGTCGCGGATAGTCAGTCGTCAGCACGTCGTCGTTACAGTATTTATTGCCAGCGTTCCTCTTCCGCGTAATTCTTTTGTAATTTTCAGTTGCAAATCGTCAAAATTACTTCGGTCTTTATACTTACACACTACATATACGTATTCCCATCCAAAACCCCAATCACGTAACTCGGTCCACCAAAAACCTTTCCCATTATTAGATTGACAAGTATAGGCGACACAATGCTACCCACAACATATCTACATATGCCTCCGGCATCCTATCTCCGTGGAATTGCATTGTGTTCGTCTGTACCTCACGAATTTGAGTCCAAAGGACCGCGACCTCGACTCTTCAATGGAGAAGGTAGTTCGATGTTTTGAATCGATTTTAACGATATCTGGAATATTTGGAAGCCTGATTTGAAAAAGGATGTGTGACCATCTCACATCACACATCATCATCATCACAATTGTACTTCAGAATGTTCAAATACGCAGTGTAAAAGGAGCTAAAAGATTACGTAAGCAAAACTTGAAATTTCAAGACTAGGATTTTTCGTCTGGGGCCCTAAATTAGTTACTTAATTCTTAGGCGGTTAAATTTCATAAGTAAAGAGAAGTGCACCAAAACTTTTAGGACAATTTTTTTTAACGACGCAACTTTGCTGCCTTCCTGCCAAAAATTTGTAAATAAATGTTTTTATAGTTACCATCCTTACTATCCTTACTATTATTATTTAGTTTGTTCCGCTTTCACGCTGTAACTACTGAACCGATTGCTTTGAAATTTTGCACATGTAAAGACAGAAGTCCGGATTAAATAATAAGGTACTTTTTATCCTGGAAAAAATTGACGTTTCCGAGGAAATGTTCGCTTTATACAGCAATATTACCGAATTCCACGCGAGCGAAGCCGCGGACGGAAAGCTAGTCCAAAATAAGTCTAACTGCTGGGCAAAAGTTTTGGGCAAAAGTTCCTTCGCAAACGCAGTTGTGGATTTGGGTGACTCCAATAGACTCTATACTATAATGAAACTGACCCAACACAGACACTTTCTCACACACGTAACGGTCAAACTCATAACTCCCTTCTCCGTCAGAGGTTAAAAAGGATGTGCGAGCCGATAAATAGAGTATCGTCACAAAACAAATTCGCACAGAAGCCAATCAAGTGGATGTTCTTAAATTTTCATACGTAGGCTCGGCGGTCGTATTAAGAATGTCAATTATGGCGTATGCACATAAAACTACTGTAGTAGTGGCACTTGTGTCTTGTGTCTATTTGTTTAATTAATTATTAATAAAACATTTTTACTTTAATGTTATTGTAAGTTAAATTTAGACATTACATATCTTGCAAAGATTTCGACATGGTGAAATGAATAATTATTATATTTCTTATGTATATTTGTTACAGTTAGCTAATAGACAGCACTTGTTACAATTTCACAGTTCCGGTAGTTACTCTTTAACATTCATCAATCGTTAAGAGGATAGGAGTCGCGGCGCTTCTCCATACAAACGTAGTCCCCTGTTTTCTCCGTGAATAATGACATTAGATCAAAAATTTTTTTTACATTATATTTGTATCTCCTGAGGCTATGCCCCTATGATTTGCTTTTATCGATTTCCTACTTTTTATTATTTTTTTATTTTTTATTTAGAAAATCGATAAAAGCAAATCATAGGGGCATAGCCACAACAGATACAAATATAATGTAAAATTTTTTTGCTCTAATGTAATTATTCATGGAGAAAACAGGGGACTACGTTTGTATGGAGAAGTGGTGCGACTCCTATCCTCTTAACAAACGCGTCTCAAGCGGACGGCAAGACGAGCACACTTTTATGGAGATCGACTTCTGCTTCTATCCATGTTTTTTGTTGGCTTCTTCCCCTTCGTTACTAAGTGCGACCTCTCCAGAGGATTGGCCTAATTGATCATCTCCGCCGACTGATTGCGCTGAACTCGCTAATTCACTCACTTGCAATAAAACGGGTCGGCTTTCTCAGTAAATTCCAAGGAATCTGACCCGTTTAGATTGCTCGTGAGTGTACTAAACGGCTCCAATCCATCGCCTTCCCCGGAAAGTGTTGGAATGATTTTGACCGCAAATAAATTACGAGAGCGTATACATATATACGTCGTAGTCTTGGCCGATAGTATAGAGCGTCTGTTTTGGGCCATTACTTTCAAAAAGGATACAAAAAAGAAAAAAAAACTTGTTTTAACGAATCATCATGGAATTTTTTTGAAAATACGTACATACATATTCTCACGCCTGTATTCCCATGAGGGGTAGGCAGAGCACATGAATTCAAAGATTAGCAAAATTTGAAAATCTAAAACTTAAAATGAATCCTCTTTCCATGAAAGGGAGCTACTGCGACTTTCATTTTTATGCAAATGTAATTGACCGAGTGCTAAAATAATTATTTGGACTTAAAAACATTTTGTGAAAGGATATTTAATTTTCACGCCTTCATTAAATGGTGTAGGCAGGACACACGAACCGATACTCAAACAACACCGTGACTATATCCCACGCTTCGCAGCCACTTAAACTTAACGTAGCTTAATAATAAAATGAATGAGGTACGATAGTGACAAGTTGCCAATCGACAAGTCGCTTTAAACATACCACCTCTTCCTTAGTCGCTTTTTACACAAAACATAAACGGAATAAATAGAGTGCTGTATATTTTAAAACTAGATTTCCGCCCGCGGCTTCGCCCGCATGGAACTCGGTTATATTGCGGTATAAAGCACAACTATAAGAAAACTTCTCGTTTCAAACGACACACAGCGTCATCGATCTATCATCTATCGATCGATATCGATCTATATCGATCTATCATCGATTGATATCGATCTATCAAGCAAACTATATTTTTGTTTTCCCTCGGGAATATCAATTTTTCCGGGATAAAAAGTACCCTATTATTTAATCCGGACTTCTATCTTTATGTCTGCAAAATTTCAAAGCAATCGGTTCAGTCGTTACGGCGTGAAAGCGGAACAAACAAACAAACAAACTCACTTTCTGACTTATAATATTAGTAAGGATAGTTGACAACTTGACGCTGCGTTAATCAAATGATTTACAAAATTATTGGTTGGTTCCCATAAAACTATTCAACATTTACGTTACTGAAGTCGCGCGCAGAGAGCCGAGGCGCGCAGTTCACGTTTGGCAGCAGCAGCTGCCGCGGCTCCTAGATGAAGAGCTACGAATTAGTCCGAAACATGTCGAGCTAAACTCGATTTATTTAACGTGAGTTATCCGGTAATTTTCAACATGTGTGAGTCTCACGGTAGTTTAATGTATAATATTTACGTTACTTGCTGTAAGTAGAATACGTTGTACAGTCAGCTGGAGAGAAAAGTAACCCCTCGCCCATGCAATGTTTCATTATCAGGGGGTTATTTTTCTCTGTGGCTGTCAGTACATCACAGCGTAACCAGCAAAAACCTATCTCTAAAACAGAATACCATTTGCACACGGTTACAGGCATTTGCCACGTAGTGTTTTACCACGTCATATTTTGCCACGTCGTGCCCCGTTGTGCCACGTCCCGCCATTTGGTTGGCACGTGCTTCACGACATTAGTGTACGATAATCGGTCTCCCGGTCGTGCACAACGTTTTCCGTTACTCAGCAGCGTGTCTTTTGAGGGTTGGATGTGAACTAGCGTTTAACCAACGGGTGTTATAGTTGAGGTTGCATCTCTGCGATACGGGTGTCAACTATAGTTGTTCAGAGACTGAGCAGCTTCTAATATTTTTTGTGGCAAAAAGTGGAATACAGGTAATTATAAAAAAAAATGGAAATAGATTGAGGTATATTTCAAGCGACAGCCTAGCAATTTCTCACTATTATAACTATCAACTCAAAATTACTTACTTAATAGAGGAAAAAACCATGACTACTTCACGCTTCATAGCCACTTTTAGCATTATTTTAGGTTGAAATAGTTGTAATAATGACAGGTTGCCAGCCTGTTGCCCAAAACAAACCTTAATCTATTTCCTTAGTCGCTAAGTACGACATCCACGGAATAAATGGGGAAGTGATATTCTAAAGTGGACACCACACGGTAGTAAATAGATACATGAGTATTTCGGTGCCAAATTATTTTTTTGAAGATTTGTCCTTACCCCGTTAAATGGCATATTTCTTAATCAGCGAAACCTGCTTTGTAGGTTCTGATTTTTTTCCTAATTACAGCGATGTTGAGGTAATTATACATCAAAGTCTGTCCTTTATACGTTTTAAGCATAAAATTATTTTTTTCTCGCAAAAAGGCTTCAAATCTGCCGAAATATTGACCTAATATAATTTGACACACATTTACAAAGAAACGTTCTTAATAACGTGCAAAAATGTTTCCTGAATCAATTTTACAACATATTCGCGTTCGAGAGCTTTATTTTTGCGGACAAACCGTCGAAAACTCGAGCAAAGCAAAATGTATAATAAAATACAGCAGCAAAATTGACTCAATAAAACCCGGCTCTTCACTCCACTTCTCTTTTAAAAGCGACAAGATTTTATGAGACTTCAAAAAAAGCAATGTTCCATTTGACTTGGAACGTACGAAAATACTCATTCATTCATTCATTCCTCAATAAATTACGCTCCTTTAAAAATGGGGCGTTTTTTCGCTGGAAATGTTGAAGGCGTTTTAATTGTCTCTAACCAACCATTACGTTTGAGCGGTGAAAAACGTTTAAGCTGAATTATGATCCCATTGAACGTTTTAAGTTTCGTCTTTTCATTGAATTTGCGGCACGGAGCAGTCATTTTCACGTTATTTATTTCGATAACTGAAATTGCTTTACGCTTTTGCGAAATTATAAGGTAATTTTGGAGTGAAATAGCGCTTCGTGGTTTTCTGCGGTCTATTCAATTAAACTGCAACTAAAGTCTCGCTTTAGTAGACGAGGTGCATCGCGCGTCGCGTGTGGTGTGGCGTCTGGCAGTGCGGAAAGCTTTTAAACACTTTTTCGTAAACGTTCTCATATACAGTTAGAATTTAATGCGGATCGCAACGAGCCTTAAGTTGAATTTATTGTCACACGTTTTGACAGCGCCGTCGAAACGCGCGCTGAAAGATGTATGGGGTTAGTAGTTGCGTTTCAAAGTCGCCAGCTTGAACAGCGCTTCGTTGAACGCATCCTATTCGCCCAGCTCCCTTGTTGAGCAGCGTACTGCCTAAAAACTTCTAGCGGCGTGACTTAAAGGACAGACCAACTAGAGAAACAATGATGGCCACCCAGTTCCGCAACCGTCAGTTTATTACCACTTACAAACTGTCACAGAAACTGTTAAGAGCCAATAACCAAAGAGGAAAAAGCGACTGCGTTACGCGCGATCTTGGGCTGGCTAATAAAAGCACAGCGAACGCCGCCATGCTTTAGCGCGGAATCGTCTTCGAACAAAATCCAATGACATTAGTACTCTATGGGTTCTGTATTCTATGCGGCGTGACTATAAACCCAGCCGCGAACGACGCAAACTCATAGTATTTAGTTAGTTAACCCGCAATATTTGCGTAATTTTTGTACCCAATATGAGTATCTCCCAGAGGGTTACCGATACTCAAACTCTAGCCCAACAAACTGTTAAAACAACAGAAACCAGCACAAATAATATATCGTTTCATTATTTCTGACAACAATCCTTGTTTGCAGTGACCGCGCTGAATTGTTTGAACAAATAATATTTTGACCTATCTTTGTTTGTTCTGTGGCCGCAGATGATTAGTTTGCGGGTAAATCTCCGATATCGATACTTATTTGAAAGCTCATTTAATTTCACAACGGTATTTGCTTTTCATTAATTAATTCCTGTGTGGTGTCTAGACAGTCCACGGATCAGAATAAAGAAGGTTGGATAGGCAAAAGTCACACTTTTGTTTGAAAACCAGCGTCGCCACCTGTCTCCCACCAAAGAACTCCACTACATCAACAATAATAATAGATACACAATTACGCACACTAATACACGTAGAATAAAGAGCTGCAATTGGTTCGCACACTGCGTCGAAAGTGCGTACGTACGAGACAACTACCCGCACAAGACTCACTACAAACTCAAGTCCGGCGAGGCCGCGATCGAGTTGAAGAAGCGTGTTTATTTTTATTGCTTCGTTATCCATTGCGCGTCAAATGTATCTTCACCCGAAATATCTGCGTACTTCAACAGCAATGTACATTTTCTGTGTCTCTTGGCGTAATTGTTGTTTCTACTTAGAATTTCATAATTAAAAGTAGTTTTTTCGAAAAATATACTATAAAACGAAGGTTCTATGCTTATCGGTGAATATAAATTACTCCTTGCTTGGTACTTGACGCCTGAGTCTTTAACCTACTCGTAACAATCGTACAATACGGCATTTTCAAAGGATTTTAGCGCAGCTCCGCACGGCGATGCAAACATCATGCCACTAAACAAGTATGAACGCGTGGTTCTTAAAGTATGACCCTCTGATCATAGCTGTGGTGCGCCTGCCGTGCGCATATTATCTAATCCGTGAGACAGTCTATACTCTAACTAGTTAGAATAACACCGTCGTAAGAGGCGTCTAAGGAAAGGTTTGGTATGCCTTAAGCGACAGATCACTTGTCACTATTATAGGTACCTCTTCCATCTGTTTTCGAACCTAAAATTTACACTAGAAGTGGGTATGCAGCGTGAAATGGTCATGGTTATGTCTATGTCGCGTTTCGTGTGCTCTGCCCACCCCATTTGGGAATTATGATTAGTGAAATAAACGGTGGTGCCGGGTTAGAATAGCACCTCCCCCTTTCTTTCCGTGGGTGTCGTAAGAGTCGACTCTGGGAAAGAGTTAGTGTATTGTGGGCGATGGGCTAGCAACCTGTCACTGCAATATCACATTTAACCATCTGGTTACCCTGCTGAAATTGCTAAACGTGGCACTGGATTTTTGAATTCATGTGCTCTGCCTACCCCTCTTGGGAATACAGGCGTGAGAATATGTATTGTATGTATGTATGTATGTATGAAATAAACGGATTCACTCACGTTTTTTATATCGAGATTAGCTCGACATATTTCAGGCCAATCCGTGACCCATCATCTGGAGCTACGCGCCACGGCAGCGGATAGATGCGAACTGCTGCCGTGACGCGTAGACCCAGATGATGGGGGTAGTTTTATTTTTAAAATCATTGATTAGCTTATTCTTTTGGCAGTCGTGTGATAAGCCTCCTTGTTCCAGGTGATATCAGCTTTATCGGTCTTCTTCATCTGCGTCTCTGTCCTCTGCTTCTGCCTCAAGACGCACCCTGATCTCCGGGTCCTCACGCCAGCGGTGGCTGAGAACAGCACCCTGGAGACGACGGCTGTCGTGGAGACTAGGCCAGCCTGGCAGGACAACGGGCAGCCACACGTTGCCTTCTTCTACATAGAGCTCGTCTGCAACGTGTGGTTCACCATTGAACTGCTCGTCAGATCTGTGGTGAGTTGAATTATGGTATTAAAGGTAAGCAAAATTTTAAAATAGTTGCCGCAATATTATGCTGAGTGCGGCCCTTTTGGCGCTATTTGGCACGGAAGTGGCATTCCCCTTTTTTAGTTATTATTATTTATTTATTTAGGATAATAAAATTTATGTATTTTAGATAAGTTCATTATTATGTCTGTGTCAAATTGTTGTCAATAAATGTCTTTCTTTCTTTCTTTCTTTTTCTTTCAAAAGAAAATCGTTTAGTCCATCTGTCAGATATTAAAAAAAAATGTAGGTACCTACCCGATTTTTTTCAGTTTTTTCTTGGATGTCAAAACAATTTGAAAACAAGTCTAAGTGTTATTTATGTGCATGTAGACGGTTAAATATAAGCTCTTTTACCATTACCATGATTGCTAAAGAGTTTTAAATATTAAGTAATAATTTATTATCCTAATATTAACCGCAACCATTTTACACGTAAATTAAACTGCTGCGAAACAATTCGGCTGAGTTTTTTCTAGAGAAAATAACGTGCATGGAAATTTTCGGTTTCCCCTGAGCTATTGATGAAATTATGGCTATACTGGCAGATGGAACAGAAATAATTTAATTTAATTTCACACCTAAATAGTAAAGTCTCAATAACTGGGTCATAAATATTAATTTTCCAGGTTGTTATTAATATTTAACTCTTACGGCATCAGTATTTAAAATAATACACTAAAGGCCATTGATATTTCCGACTCGACGGATTCGGTTTATTATTCAGTTACTGAATTAAATATGACTGAATTGAATCAAGCTGGAAATATATTATCATCGAATGGAAGTTTATTTATGATGAATTTGTGCCGCTTTGTGAGTTAAAACTGGATTAAAAGGCTGTTAAAGTAAAAATAGTACGGCCTTATGTCTCACTGACTGTAAAAGCCTCCTCGCAGTATGAGAAGGATTGGGCTATAGGTCCCACGCGGAGCCATTGTGGATTAGGAACTTCACAAACAACATTGAATTACTTTGTTGCAGTTCTTCACGATGTTTTCCTTCACTGAATGGCACGTGGTTATTATTAAGTTCGACTTTGCATTTAGATTCCAAAAAATTCAGATGTGCGAGCCTGGGATCCGAACCTATGACCCTCTGCATGAGAGACCTCAGGTCAAGCCGCTGGGCTACCACGGCTGTTAATGTAACTGACAGTGAATAAAATTATTTGCTATGGGAACAATAAAATTATGGATATAGGTTTTATTTTTATTTTTCGATCAATTTAGATCCAAACAATTCAATTTAACGTTTTTTTTAACTACGAAGCGTTATACGATCATGGTTTTATCTTTGTAATGACAGTGTCATGTACTCTGTACACCATTTGGGAGTACAGGTGTACAATTTTATTATTTATATGTGTTTCGTAACATTGTGAGTTATTTCTCTAGAGAAATGTATTAAAAAATTAGTTCAAAACAAATTAAACTGGATGGCGACGAATACTAGTACAGTGTCGAATACTTTGACGTTTACTTCACACGTTTTTAGGGTTCCGTAGCCAAATGGCAAAAAACGGAACCCTTATAGATTCGTCATGTCTGTCCGTCTGTCCGTCTGTCCGTCTGTCCGTCTGTCCGTCTGTCCGTCTGTCCGTATGTCACAGCCACTTTTTTCGGAAACTATGAGAGCTATACTAATAAAACTTGGTGAGTAGATGTGTTCTGTGAACCGCATTAAGATTTTGACACAAAATTAAAAAAAAAGCAACAATTTTTTAGGGTTCCCCATACATGGAACTGAAACTCAAAAAAAAAATTTTCATCATACCCATACGTGTGGGGTATCTATGGATAGCTCTTCAAAAATGATATTGAGGTTTCTAACGTCATACTTTTCTGAAGTGTATCGTTTGCGCGACAGACGCTTCCAAAGTTGAAAAAGTTGTGTCCCCCCCCCTCTAACTTCTAAAATAAAAGAGTGATAAATCTAAAAAAAATATATGATGTACATTACTATAAAAACTACCAACGAAAATTGGTTTGAACAAAATCTACCAAGTAGTTTTTTTTTAATTAATAAAAATAAAAATTTATCATTAGTTCGAAAATCTGTCACTAGATGGCGTTGGCTGTAAGTTACATCAAGGTATCGTTTACTTACGTATCGTTTACGGAACCCTCAGTGCGTGAGTCCGACTCGCACTTGGCCGGTTTTTAACTATTGGTTTAATATTAAAACTACATTTCATCGCTAAATGTTTGGACCAGAATACAGATTCCAGCGCAATTTGCGAATAGAGCTACAGGTACCTACTTTTGTTTCGGTTTCGAAACAATTAAGCAGATGTCAATACATTTTAAAAGCATTGCTCTTAGCAGATTGCTAACCTTTTGTCCCTTGTTTATTACTAAGTACGAGTACATCAAAATAGTCCGTGTTTTTGTTAAAATGAACTAAAAGAAGGTAGAAAATGTAAAATGTTTACTCTTCCATGTTTCATTTAGGTATCTGTTGGCACTTTGTTGCAGTGAGTCCTAGATTTTTGTCAAAGGGGATCTATAATCATAGATTTTGTGTAAAAAGGGTAAGAGATTTTTATCGCAGAAAGGGCATCTAAATTAGTCTTCGATTTTTGCCGTAAAGAAAAAATCTATAAGTAACCAATTTTTATCGCTGAGAGAGGATCGACAGTCATTCAGCATTGTCGCACAGAGAAGATCGATAGTCGACGTTTTGTCGTAGAAAGACTATTTACTTAATAGTCGTCAATTTTTGTCTCAGAAAAGGCATTTATAATTGTCGTCTTTGGTTTGGTGCTAGAAGAATAGCAATTTACTTAAAATTTCATTTTCTTCCATAAGTACCCCAAAATTATCAGAAGGTCTAATCGGCTTATTTCCCGCACCCATAAATTTCTTATGGCTGGACATCCGAAAAACTGGGTCAAACTTGTACCCGCCAATCGTCAGGGGAAGTGTGAAATCATTTTCAAGGAGCGACATGGGGTTGATCGGGATGAAGATCTGTAGACTATTGAAGGATACCTCTCGCTTGTTCGTAAAAAGAGATACTTAAAAAATATTCTTACTTTCATTAAGTGTTGAAAAAGAAACTTTTATTGTACAACAGATGAACTACATATAAGTCACAAACATATAAGCTTCAATAGGGCCTGATATTTTAGGAAAATTGTAGCAAGTAGGAAATATTGTATTATTAAAAAATGTAATTTAACATGTATTAGAAGAGTCGGAAGTACAGAAATATACTAAAGTACATAAAACAAATCTAATCTAAGTCTAAAACTATGAGATAAAACTTTTAGTGTTTGACGCTGTACTTGTCATACATTGAGTCGATATTCTTAAAATAAAAATAATGTTACTTCAATTGACGGCTTCATTTTTTCGATAGCAAATACCTTTGTGTGAATTTGATGCCTTGCTATTGGAAAGAAAACTACCTCTAATTTCAAAAGGACTCAAGCTTGTCTTGAAGCAAAATTTCCCATAATCCCTCCTGCTACTAATTGATCTAACCTTTTGTCCCAATCCAATTCGTGTCCCATTTCTTTATAATTACGTTAAGGCCCCCCCGGGAACAGTGACCAGGAAGTTGACCCAATTGATGTTCAAGTTAACTTATTGACAGGGAGAACACGTGACCACCTGAGGGACTATTCAGTTAGTTTGTCAATTAGGGAAATAGTTCAGGAAAGAAAAGTGAAGGAAATGAATCACATACGGACGGAAAAAGAATTGTGTACAAGTTTTGAAGTTTCGCAGTTCCATTTTAGTCCATGTGAGTTGTTGAGTTTTTGTTTACTTTGTTTGTAGTGATGTCTGTTATTGCCAAATTGCTTTGCGGATTTGAGGGTGCGGGGTGGACTGTATTCTTTAGGTTTTAGGGGTAGCGGGGTGAGACTG
>BHDV01034542.1:41854-66146 GCA_005406045.1 Adoxophyes honmai
AAAAAAAAAAAAAAAAAAAAAAAATTAGGTCGAATTGAGAACCTCCTCTTTTTGAAGTCGGTTAAAAACGTGAAATAGTCATGCTTTACGTAGCGCGCGATCTTTACCTTTGTCGAGTATAATTATTAAATTTAACTTACCAAAAAAAACCTTTCTCACATTTTTCCATAAAGTAACTAACAGACTAATCAAAATTCTATATTTTTAACCCAGCCGATATCCTATCAAACGGAAAATATCTGTAACATTAAAAATAGCCACTAAACCGACTGTCAATCCGAATAACACAAATCCCAACCGACATAAAGCAAAAAGTAACGAACTAAATCAGGATATCACTAACTAGCTAAGACTGCTTAACCGGGCCCCCGGGGGCCGAGTTGGTGGATTAGTTGCGTAAACGAGGGCTACTTATGCCCCTGCCTCAATAGCGACTTTCTGAGAAGAAATAATTGAAGGCGGTTTTAGGAAAGTAAGACATGAAGGTAGAATAATTTTAGATGACGATGAAAAAACGCTAATTTGGAAACTAAAAATATTATTCACTAACTGATTGAATCCTAGAAAAAGCATTAAAAAATCTAACTAACCTAAAAACTAAAAAAAAACAAAATGTTATGCCACTTCTAGGTCTCAAAACGTGAAATAGTCATCGTTTTGTCTATGTAGCTTTTTGTTTGCTCTGCCTACCCCGTGTTGGGAATACAGGCGTGATTGTATGTATGTATGTAAAAACTAAACTAAGAGTTGGTGGATTAGTTGCGTAAACGAGGGCTACTTATGCCCCTGCCTCAATAGCGACTTTCTGGGAAGAAATAATTGAAGGCTGTTTTGGGAAAGTAAGACATTTTTTATGAAATAAACTGATTTTAGTTTACGATGAACCAACGGTAATGTGGGGACTTAAAATGTTATTTTACTTATCGATTAAAGCCTTTATTAGATTAAATAGGCGTTAAGAATAAAATTAACCTTAAAATTAAACTAATAAATAGTTGATACAACTGGAGACCGCAGAGCTGGCAGTTTCCTCACTCAACGCATCAGCATTGCGATACAGCGAGAAAACGCTGCCAGCGTCTTTGGGACCATGCCTCGGGGGTGCCCTTTTTAAATAAAGTTTAGTTTTTTTTATCTAACGTAAAATAAATAAATACTATGTAACTAAGAGTTGGTGGATTAGTTGCCCAAACGAGGGCTACTTATGCCCCTGCCTCAATAGCGACTTTCTGAGAAGAAATAATTGAAGGCTGAGAAATAACCTACCTGCATACATACATATAATCACGCCTATAATCCCAAATGGGGTAGGCAGAGCGCACGAAAAGTGAAATAGACACAACCATGATTATGACTATTTCATACTTCGCAGCCACTTCCAGCATCATTTTGAGTTTGATAACAGATGTAAGAGGAAATAACTGACCTAAAAAATTATAGCTGACGATCAAGCAACGCTAATTTGGAGATGTAACTTGTTATTTACTAATGAAATAGGTATATAAAACTTTTTTACAATTTGTGTTGAAAAAAACGTGAGTTATCCGTAAAATTTTTCAACATGAGTGTGTTTCACGGTAGTTTAATGTTCAATGTTCTTTACAATTTATTTGTGCGCAAACTGCACACGACTACATAATTATATACTTAACAGGTATTTAATTTATTCACTTATACTAGCACTCCATTGTAAACAGTCAACGACTATTAGAAATGTGACGACTCACAATGAATCCCGAATATTCTGACAACCCAGATCAAACAAGAAAAAGAAGACACCAGAAATTATACAAATCATTCTAGTTTCTGCATCGTTGAACTACGGATAATCGATTACATTCCCGAGCTTCCCACAAAAAGGCCACCATTAATCATACCAACCATTACTGCTTCATAACATAACCAGATAAAACATCTTCATATAACGAGCGATGTAATGCAAACGACAACTTAAAGTCTGAGGCAGAGTCCCGGAGAACCAATTAATCACTTACATTTGACCAACTTACTATTACAGCTGGCCAAATCAGCATCAACCAAACTCTGGGCTTAACAAAAAGAGAGTGAATTCTCTTGGGTCTTTTTCGACCGCAAAACGCTTGGTTACCGTAAGCTAAGCTATTTGTAATTAAGACGGTAACAATACGTATCTGTGAAACGTAATCGGTTATATTAATTGGAAATGATTTATGATTAACGAAAGTTTACTTGTTAGTAATTTTGATGGGCTAAAATTTTGTTATATTAATTAATGTTTTGGATTTAGCAGGATCTAACAGTAATTTTACATTATAAGTACTGAGATTAAATACAAATTGTAAATTAATAGCTTAATTGGACTGTCGTGAAATTAAATTGGGTACAGTTACGGCTAAACTGTAACTGTCGCTGTCAAACTTAAAATTCAGGAAATGACAGTTATTGACATTTTCAGCCCTAATTCACTGGCATTATAATGTGAAAAGCATAATGCTGAATTAAGCTGTTGTTTCAAGGCCTCTTCTAGCATTTTGTTAGGTTTTTAGTTAGTAGATACAATAATGACAGCTTGCTATTCTAAACTCGACATCACACAGTATTTTTTTCACGGGATTTTGCTATATAAAAATTGTAATGGTACAACAGAACACAGGTTTCATTAGGACCATTTGATTGGGATCTGAATGTAGATACAGTGACCTAAAGCTTACAGAAAAGTCTTGATTTCACGATTATGTTGTATGCCATACAAATCAACAAATATTCTGGGTTAAATGCGTAAAAAGTATTGGCATATGGAATCCAAAAAGTCTCGTCATTATTCCCTAACAAGCCGAGTTCCAAAGAAATAATGAGATGACAGGCTCCTATTATCTGGGTATCGATAACTTTGCCTTTTTAGGAGGTTCCTTGAGTACGTTATTACATATTTAAGGTTTGCCTTTTGGTCTCTACTGCGGGAAAGTTATCCTGTCAAAGAATTGTCGTATTTCCTCTGAAAGTGACTGGTTACAATTTTAACAATAAATCGATAGAGTAATTTATTTAATTCTGGAAACCACATAATACCTTATTTCTATTTGAGGTAAAAGTGATTCTCAAAAAAATCGTCAAATTATAAACAATTGTAAAAAAATCTTAAAAATGTACGCAGAAATTAAAATAACGAATTTTAACGAACGAAAAGAACGACTGAAACATATTTATTCGGAATTCAGTAAATACACTTCACGAATACAAAATGGAATTTCGAATTATAAAAAAAAAACGGAAAAGTATCGTTTGTATAAGGCTGGTCCATTGATTATAATAAAATATAATATATGGATTGACTGCGTTTGATACTACTATTCGATATTTGTATTCAAAATTTCAAAACGGAACGGAAGGCATATTTCCTTAGTCGCCTCTTACGGCATCCACAGAAGGTATCACAAATGTCTTCAATTCCGCTGACCAAGGAAATTCCCATAGCACTCCCCTAACTAATGGCTGGAATTCGATCTTAATTTGGGTCGAGTAGGCAGAGTAGGGGATGTAATAATGGCAACTAATATTGTATGCGCTCCACGGACGCCGGACCGAGGTATGGCCGGCAAGTTATGCGTTCTATTACGTGATACGATTGTTTTGTAAATAAAATAAAAGGTTTCTTAGCTATTGTTTGTGGTTTACAAAGGTTTGAATCGCTTTATTCGACATTTTAGCCATTATTGTTTCTTTCTATTCGCGATTCTGCACAGCGTTAAAAGATCTGTAGAAACTATTGTGCAGAATTGCGAATAGGAAGAATGAATAATAGCTTAAGTGTCGAATAATCCTTTAATTCGATGGGGAACATGGTTCAGATTCTTAGTTATATTTCTAGCGGGAAACTGATAAATTTGTACTTTATTTGTATTTTGGGTCGTCAGTTCCTCAATTTGGAAAACTATGAGCTCTCTACTGCGTCTGTGGTTGGTGTAAACGGGTCTTTAGAGCCAGATGTTGTGTGCTTCTTACAAACACACACACACACATGTATCACGCCTGTACTCCTTACAGACAAATCTATGACTGTTTCACATAAATTTCCATGGCCACTTCCAACATATTTTAAGGTTTTAAATTCAGAGGTTAATTAAACGTTACTAGTTTGTCGCCTAAAATATACCTTATCCCTAGTAGCATCGAACGACATTACCTGAATTTTGAATTTGATAATAATAGTGAATAGGATAGCGAAAATGTGAGTTATGAGCCGGTGTCTTTGCGTCAAATAGTCACGCGGGAACATTGTTTAACATTGCGTGCGTTAAATTAAAGCCGCCTTGGTACGTTTTCTTAACATGCTTCCATTCAGTTTGACAACAACCTCAGTGAGCAAAATCAGTCTCTAAAAGTACAGTCAGCTGCAGAGAAAGGTAACCCCCCGCCCATACAATGTTTCATTACTAGGGGGTTACTCTTCTCTGCAGCTGTCCGTACCTGTCAATTAGCAAAAAACACTTCTTTCTTAATTAGAGATATATTATAGAGATAGATATCCCTAACAAACTACATCAGAAACTGTAATCAGTTATCAATTGTTTTTACCTGTCGTCGACTGCCAGTGCATTTAGTATATATAGCTCTTAAACTATTAGTAATTTCTCTATCCCGGTGGCAAGGCACCCATTTGTCAAAACAACTGGGTCATTCCACGACCAAGGCAGTTTTGCGTGACACTCCGAGGCATAATTTCATTTTATGTTCATGTGTGTTTTTATGAATAAATCGAATAATGCTTCACATCTCAAACGTTTTGCAAAAAGAGGCATCACTTTAAACCTTATAATTATCGAGATAATTAAATTTTATTTTTTCATATAATTCGGTAATCACCCAAGCAAACAATATTGGCATGAAATCATGTTTATTGATAGATATCACTAGACTTTTTATGCTATACATTTATAGCCTTGAATTATAAACATCTTAAGTAATAGTATAATCATTTTAATTAATGATAACCATTGATAAAAAAAAGAAACGTGAAATTATTATTTTTTTATTAGGTATATATTTTTTTTATGTTGCGCAGAGTAATATTCTTAATCAAGGGAAGCATTATTTAAAACTTATATATTTTACAGTGATAACTCAATAAATGACCAATATAGTTATTACCACGTCTATAAAACCGCGGAGATCACTCAAATTACGGTAATCACCGTCGCGGTAATCACGTGAGCAATTTAGTTTTTAATTAATTACTTCAAAACGGTTATTGATAAAAACTCAATATTTTTTGTGTAAGTAGTTATAACACTGTTTAATATGTCAAAATAATCTGAGTTAAATATATTAACAAAACATGCGAGAAAAAAATAATATGGTAATCACTTTTAACTGTGACAAAAAATTCGTGTTGTTTTCTTTCCTACGTGATTCGGTTACGACACAATAAATCACAGATTCACACTGTTTAGCCGTCGCGGCGTGACATACTCTTTCTAGGAACGTATCGAGGATGTCTCTCGGAGTATGCGTTTGAGCAGTACGACGCGTTTTATGGCCGAATTTGGTCAAGACGCAAAACTCGGGACACTTTTTAAAAATGGCTTTAAAAATAAACCAACGTAAAAATAATTATTTAGGCAATAGGATTTAATTTATCATGTAATTGGCTTGCTGTGAACAACAAAAACTTATAGTTTCCGCGTTTAGTTTTCGAAGTATATGTAATCAACTAACAAATTTTGGAGGTGGGACAAGGCGAAAATGTGGACTCCACTGACTTTAGATTTTTGTTTCGCGCATTTAATAACAAGAATATACTATTGTTAGACTTATTTTGAGCAGAATAAAGTATGAATTACGTAAGATATTTTTTTTATAAGGTTATCTGTTAAAATTTGGATTTCACAGGCACTTGAACTTGAGAACACGAAAAATCGTACAGCTGGAGAACGGCCCAACTAAGTCTAGCTTTTTGCGGGCGGTGAACAACGATTAATTTTGTGCGAAACATTGTACTGTCATATCTTTAAACTATTAGAAGGTCCTAGATCTTACAACGGCTAAACTTAATTATGTCTTTATGTCAAGATTAGGATGACATGTTTGGGTTCATTCGGCAGCTGTTATACGTGGACTGCGCGTCATTACTGTTATTTTTGCGTGGCTGCTTGACGTAACTATCCACATTTTCTTTATTATATTTATTACTGCGCGATCGATGTAGATCGATATTTTCTACCAGACCACTCGATCGTTCGTCGATCAACGGCATGGATCGATGGTAGAAAGAAGTGGTAGAACAGAATAAAGCCGGGGTTAATCGATCAGCGTCGTGCCATCAAGCGACAATCGATCGACTGTTTAGTCGACCGGTATCTGTTGATCAATTAAAGCTCATCTTCGATCGATTGAAGTCGTAACACCCTAAAGGCTCGCGCTCGTGCGACGGAGGCTTAAGTAACTCTACCCTAGGTTTTTCTTCCTCCACTCTATACTTCTTTTTTTCCGTATTTCGTAGACGTCATGTTGTAGAGGTACTTAGTAACTTCCTGAAATGCCCATTTAGTCCTCTAATTACATTGCTGCAAGAATAAAAATAAAATAAATGTTGAAGGAAATAAAACATGTTTTTTGCATCATTAACTTTCCGTATTTGGCAAATAAGGAAAATTTTGCCACTCTGTTTTCTTTTACCCTTTGAATTTAGAGATTGTAGAAGATTCTGTAAAACGTTGAATTTACGCTGAGGGGAAAAAATGTGGTTACCTTTTTTTTTCGACACCTGTGTGGTGTCGAGTAGAATAACACCGCCTACCCCATTTGGGAACACAGGCGTGATTGTATGTATGTAAGTATGTACATTAAACTGCGGACTTGTTTTAAACACGTCGAGCTGCACTCTATTTAAGACGCCAATTATCCGTATTTTAGTTACTAAACTTATTTTCTTATTCCCTAGGAACCGTCAGTTTCCCACACTCATTTTCAGAAACGAAGCTTTTTCCAAACATTTTCCCTGTAACAATCATTTTCCATCTTCCGTGTATCGTAAACAAGGACTGAGCTATCCTTAGATTTACAACACGAAAACTATTACATTAGACTTTGTACCGGTAACAAATGAGGGCTGTCACAACGCTTCACAAATAAATCCTTGAATTTATGGCAAACGTCCCGAGCTGTAAAGATAAAGCTGTATACTCGTACTTGCAGTAAACACAGTACAAATAAGTACAGAAGTTCATCAAGTGTAGCGTAGTGTTCAGTCATCGTACAAAAACTCGGCGGTTGAACTAGGGATATCAATAAAATTGTGGCGGTAGGTACGCCCATAAAACTAACGTGATAGTTGTTTGATTTATGATTGCAGTAAAACATTTTTACTTTAAGTAAAACGTTTTTTCTTTAGGTAACTTCATTATTACTTAAAATCACGTTTCATATCTTGTGATAATTTTGACTGGCGAAATGCATTTTTCATATTCAAAGTGTAATACATGACTTAATGACCACTCTTAATGACCTTTTTTACAATACGCCTGTGGAAAACACTTTCAAGGCATTTCATTGTTACAATTTAACAGTTCTGGTAGTTAATCTTGAAAAAGATTGCAGAATCGTTCACAAACGTCTCAAGCGGACGGCAATCGCGCTCGGACTATTCCCAACTGTTCCGAGATAATTATCGCCTCTGTGACACACATGTCTACATGCGCGTTGCTCGATAACATTTTGCATTGAATTTAACTTCTGTACCCATCTGTATTGTGCCGTAAGACTCCTGATGTCAACTCAATTTCATGTGTGAAATAAAATGTAGTACAGCACTTTCTGTGTCGCACATCTGGCGTCTTTTGTTTATTTTTGGGGGATGAGCGAAAGTGAGACGTTACCCGCTTGGTGAAACACGTGATGTAAACATACATACAATCACGCCTTCATTCCCAAATAGGGTAGGCCGAGCACGCGAAATGTTACATAGATTTACCATGACCATTTCACGTTCCGTGGTCGCGTTCATTATTATTTTAGATTTGATAAACAGAATGGAAGAGGTTGCTAGCCTGTTGCCTAAAACATACTAACTTAACCCCTGTGAATTATTCGAAATTTATGTAATAAAAATTATAATTTCTTCCTATTCCCGATTCTGCACAATATTCTCCAAGTTTGGAAAATTGTGCAGAATTGAGAATACTGAGATACAATTACGGATTACGGGTTAATGGTCGAATATTCTGCAAGGGGTCTCTGTGACACTGTTGAGGTTCGGAACCCAGACAAATTCTACAAAAACACCTTTTCATGAAGACATGGTATAAATTTAAGGAACCCCAATTTATGTCATTTTAAGTTACTGTGTAATTTGGGATCAAAAAGGTGGACAAACAATTTGTAATCACAGTTTGAACAAACATCCTGAAAAGAGAGCGAAGCTTTAAATTAATCACAAACACTAAAAACCTCCCTTTGACGCTAAAATAAAACAAAGGATTGGGGACACGTGTGGTGTCATTTTAATAACACCTCTCCTTTTCATCCGTGGATGTCGGACGCGACTAATGATTAGGTTTAGATAAGCTCCGGGCTTCAAATATTTATGTGTAAAAAAATTAAGAGCTTCTTAATTACATTATATTAAAATATTGGAGCTCAAAGTTGCTAAAAAAATCAGAAAAAGAAGGCTCACTACATCTGCATAGTTGATAAAAACGTCAAACTGCTGAATTTCGTTTAATTCTTGAGTATCCTGAGATAGTATATTTCGTATTTGCTTGGAAAATATTTCGTGTTCAAAATATTATAATTTTTTGTGTAAATACATTATATATGTACGTACAAACTTTGCAACAATCACAGCAAACGAGACTTAATGAGTTAGAACGACAGTCCGATTTCAAAAAGTCGTATCACCGTAAAAAAACATCGCAGTTACGTCTCTTCATTTTACGCCAGTACGCCAAATTGACCACCAAAAAGTTTTTTACTGCCATCTGTTATTCATGTCCGGGACCTTATCTGCATTACAACGAATACAGTGCCCTTAGTTCCGACAGAGGCCGCCACTCAAGCCCTCAAGGGCCCAAGTTAACGAGTATGGCTATAATTATCTATTCTGTTTGTTTCTGCCCTTCGCTCAGTGTCGCGAAGCGTTTGTGTCAGGAGTAGGTGAGGGCTGCATATGGACAGCTTTGTAGCTGCATTTTAACAGTGCAGAGCTTGCGAATTTTATTTGCAGTCGCTGAGGTTTTTAGACGAGAATTTCATTCCAAACACAACTGCCGACTGCTGGACTGCTGTCTGGAATACAGAAAAAAAATAAATCTAATGCGTACTGCTTTTGCTTCATGTAGAAATGAGTAGATAATAATATTATGATTGCGTGTAATATTATTACAGTGCAAGTCTATAATATAATACAACTTAATAGTACAAAAAAAATATCAATTATAATGTCACATGTTGGGTCACAGTACAAGGCATTGAGTCAAAAGGCAGCCATATCGATACTAAGCAATCTCTTTCATGCAACCTTAATCACTAAATAATGTACAACATACTTAAGGAGGTGGCCGTACATCTAAAAACTTATACCTTCAGATCAAGAATAACTGAAAAAGTTCCATAAAATAAACACATATCTCATACACCAAGTTTTGTTTCTTTTCCACAAGATGTGAAATGAGCCCATAATAATAGCATAGTGCTGTGACTGTCTTTGTGCATTGTGATTAGACTTGGAATATTTATGTATTGTGTGAACTTTAAAAAAACATACAGCTAAACAACTAATTACAAAGATAAACAGGAACCAACTCCTGCCATAAGACGCCCATGCATGCACCGACCTAATTTACCGCGACCATCTTTGATTTCTGCGGAGCCCAATTTAAATTTAACTTGCGGAAGTGTCGGAAAAATCGCGTGAAAAGGGTAGGAAAAGCGGATTGCTGAAGTGTTTTAAATGCTGGCTCTTATTTATTTAGGTCAACTGCCAACGTTACTCGCTTGTTTATTTTGGTGTCGCTCGGAAACAAAAGACAGCGATTAACAAACTCACGTAGGTAAACGTCCGTGTGGTCGACACCTTGATAGAAAATATTGTTGCGTCGACCTTTTACCGGTGTGGTATCGGGTTTAGAGCACTTCTCTTTTACTTCCGTGGATGTCGTAAGAGGTCAAAAGTACCTAACTAATGAATTTGGATGAAGCAGAAGAGGTATGTCAGGATCGTAGCAAGTGGAACAGAGTGGTCTCTGCCTACCCCTGTGGGAAAGAGGCGTGACTGTATATATGTCGTAAGAGGCGACTAAAGAGGTTTAGGGATTTTCCAGGCGGCAGGCTAGCAACCTGTCACTATTGTACCTCTTAACTTAAAACTATGCTAGAAGCGGCTACGAAACTTGATGGTTTTGGTTATGTAGCGTTATGGTTTGAATAACCTGAATAAAAAAATTGGTTGACACGCACGAGTTACAAGAAAAATTATGTACAAACTTGTACTAAACCGTCGTTAAACGTAAGAAACTCCGGGTCATAGACGCCATATTTATTTATTATCAATTGTAAGATCATATCTCTATGCATTCCAAAGAAAAATAATCTTCACGCGCAGACAGTCATAAACATACCTACATACAGATAGGTTGACGTCATTTCTTTTTTTTAGCAATACGGAATCCTAAGGAACACGGCACGGACTCCAGATAATGGAGTCCTAATGAGAACGAGAATAATTTAGATATCATTAGCACAGAATCAGTGGGAGCAGACGTGCGCATCTTTTATGCAACCGCTGTACCCCGGAGAGTTGGGGATTCCTATGGGATATTTCGTCATTATTACCAAAGCCGTGGTGGCCTAGCGGTTTGATCAGCTGCGGCCTCTCATACAGAGGGTCGCGGGTTCTAACCCCAGGCTCGCACCTCTATCTTTTTCGAAGTTTATGAATGGACGTGAAATTGATATTGACCTCGAGCTATACGGCGAAGGAAAATAGGTACCGTGAGAACTTGCACACAACGATGAAATCTAATAATATATTGTGTATGGAATTAACTAGCTTTAGTCCTCTCTTACTGAGAGGAGACCTGTGCCTAGCAATGGGACGTCTTTAGGTTGAATTCATCAGCAGCATCATCATCTCAGCCATCACTGCTCTGAATATAAGTCTACCCTTTGGACTTCCATTTGTATCGATTAGAATCAACCTGCATCGAGCGTCTTTGTTGGTGGATATAGTCTGGATTAATTATTGTTTGTATTTTTTATATTATTACTAGCTGTACCCGCGACTCCGTCCGCGTGGAATAGTGACTAATTTTCCCCGTTTTTACCGCATTTTTCAATGTTTCTTCGCACCTATTAGTCGCAGCGTGATGTTATATAGCCTAAAGTCTTCCTCGATAAATGGTCTATCCAACACAAAAAGAATTTTTCAACTCGGACCAGTAGTTCCTCAGATTAGCGCGTTCAAACAAACAAACAAACAAACAAACTCTTCAGCTTTATTATATATTAGTATAGATTTATCTTTCGCCTTTTTTCAAACTGGATCTTGATGTGTCAAATGTTTTACAACTTTCTTTACATCTATTCTTATTTCACCATGTTATGTCAATCAGAAAGAGATACAATGAAGAATAACTTTCCCTTTGTATTATATATTTTAAGTTACACTGCACTTATTATTCTAATAATAATCTTGTACAATAAAGAGTGACTTACATACATACATACAAAAGTTAATGCGTAAGTGTGAACGCCACTCTAAGCAATATACATACATTATAAGTTACTGACCAAACCCATTTGAACGAGTTTATAACCGAGCCAGCTATTTCGAGACATTGCGCGAAAATTTGGGGCGAAGTGACCAGCGGACTGGCTGGTAGGAATTCCATTAGGCGACCTTTGACACGAGGCTGACTCAAAGTGTTTCGTAGAGAAGTTGAGTGGAAAAGATGGTTTCAAATATTTAATTATATCGAAGTTTATGAATGGACGTGAAATTGATATTGACCTCGAGCTATACGGCGAAGGAAAATACCGTAATAACTTGCACACGACGATGAAATCTTACAATATATTGTGTATGGAATTAACTAGCCTTAGTCCTCTCTTACTGAGAGGAGACCTGTGCCTAGGAATGGGACGTCTTTACGTTGAATTTATCAGCATCATCATCATCTCAGCCATCACTGCTCTGAATATTATTATAAGTCTACCCTTTGGACTTCCATTTGTATCGGTTAGAATCAACCTGCATCGAGCGTCTTTGTTGGTGGATATAGTCTGGATTAATTATTGTTTGTATTTTTTATATTATTACTAGCTGTACCCGCGACTCCGTCCGCGTGGAATAGTGACTAATTTTCCCCGTTTTTACCGCATTTTTCAATGTTTCTTCGCACCTATTAGTCGCAGCGTGATGTTATATAGCCTAAAGCCTTCCTCAATAAATGGTCTATCCAACACAAAAATAATTTTTCAATTCGGACCAGTAGTTCCTGAGATTAGCGCGTTCAAACAAACAAACAAACAAACAAACTCTTCAGCTTTATTATATACTAGTATAGATTTATCTTTCGCCTTTTTTCAAACTGGATCTTGATGTGTCAAATGTTTTACAACTTTCTTTACATCTATTCTTATTTCACATGTTATGTCAATCAGGCAGAGATACAATGAAGAATATCTTTGCCTTTGTATTATATATTTTAAGTTACACTGCACTTACTATTCTAATAATAATCTTGTACAATAAAGAGTGACTTACATACATACATACAGAAGTTAATGCGTAAGTGTGAACGCCACTCTAAGCAATATACATACATTATAAGTTACTGACCAAACCCATTTGAACGAGTTTATATTCGTGCTAGCTATTTAGAGATATTGCGCGAAAATTTGGGGCGAAATGACCAGCGGACTGGCTGGTAGGAATTCCATTAGGCGACCTTTGACACGGGGCTGTCTCAAAGTGTTTCGTAGAAAAGCTGTGCGCAAAAGATGGTTTAAAATATTTGAATAAACGTTTAAAAGTGTGCTAAAGATGTAACTTTAGAGTATCTATGAAGACATTAGTGTTTATTCTCCTATTCTCGATTCTGCACAATTTTTAAAGAGAGCTGTGGAAAATTTTGTGTAGAATCGAGAATAGGAAGAAGCAATAATAAACCCTAAATTGGTGAGTGGTTATAAAAATGACATTCAAAGTTCAATATAAATATTCATAATGTGGGAGCAGAGCGGCTCTTGCGTGCAATGAAACATCACAGGGAAGTGTGAAAGGGAAACGTGTGTGAGTGAGAGACGAGAGAGACGTGTGTTGTACGAATGGCGGACGGACGGTTACGTTTGAAGATGTAGAGTTTTAATATCAATAAATAAGTTGTTGTGTATTCTGTCTTTCTATCTTTTGCCAAATTCCCACAATAATGAAATTGGAAGACTCATATTTCAACTGGAGCTTATCTCAATATTCTTTAAGCTAGTCTGTAGCCCCGCATCTACCCTATATTAGACAAAAATGTAAATGACGATGGTAACGAAGGTAGTCGTGCGTCGGTGTTAGTGTCGTCGGGCACGAGTAGTCACTATTTTGCTTGTTACCTTAAAATCTAAGGATATATGCTAAAAGTGGCCACGAAAAAACATTGATTTACTCTAGAATAAGTGATTAACTTCAAGACTAACTTTTCCTGTCTCGTTGAATGCACTCAAGTGTGTGATTCTCTAGTAACAAAAATAAACAAGTGAGTAGCGTAAAAATGTTTCGATTGCCCGTTCACAACTGCAATCGAGTCGCAAAACGGTCTCTCAGGACATTAACGCTGCGCCAATCTGCATCTTGAATGCAGTTGGGTTTAGAATAGCATCTATTTATTCCCATAGATGTCGTAAGAGACGAATAAGGAAAAAGGTTTGGGTTTGCTACATGCGACAAGAAACTTGACACTTCAGTATCTCTTTCATCTATTTTTTAAGTATCAGGTCGTGTGGTGAGTTAAAATCGCTCGGCAAAAGTAGAGGGGGTATGCGCTTTAATTAATTTTCGGGTCTTTTCGGTATTCGAGGAGCGAGGGGGCACGCGAAGGTGGATGGCGACACGTTTATTGGTATTTATGTTCAATAAATATTATTGTATCTGTAAATGTGCCTCCTGAGGCTTAATCAAATAAAAGTCCAGGTATCCAGCACACCACGATTATAATGTATATTGTTAAATAAACATGAACGAAAGTATTTACATATGATTTTTAAATTGGAAATTAGATATAAGACTTCAGCAAGATTCCTTCACGATTCTTCAGCCACCTCAAGATCAGATCTGTCTCCCTTGACAGCCTTCTGGGAGTGTCCAAATTTAAACACGGCCGGCGCGTTTCATCGGTAGCCAGCCAGTACCAATGAAACAATTTTGGACACTCCTGCCGATGGCGATTCTTGACGCCACATATCTTTAACCCAAGATTCTGCTAAAAGTGGCTAAGCTCAGTGAATTAGTCACGGTTTTGTCTACGTATCTTATATTGAGCTCTGCCTGCTTTATTTTTAGGTTCACGACAGACAGTAAAATACTGGTTTTATTTCTTGCAATGAATGCATAAGCTCGATGCACCCTTAACGTTGAAACTGCAAATGGCTGTCCCCTGACTGCACATTTACGATGGAGAATACCGTTTTATTTCAACTGACGAGTTGTGTACTTAAAAGCGCTTTAAAATCAGTAGCACCCTAGCGCCACCTATCGTTGAACAGAACTTCTTTTATAAACGTCATCTTCATCATAAACTGTCAAATGGTATCGAAAATCGGTTGCATAAATACAACTTTTCAACCTTTTGTCTCTGGACTTCAGTCCCCAGGCATAATATTATCATTTGCCTGAAGAGGGATTTCTCCGTTGGAGTCTTTCCCACATGTCTATTTTTTTCTCGGAAACTAAATTTACAGGAACAAATGTCAAGTCGACAAACAATGACACCATAATTTTTATTATTTCCAAATAAAATTAATAATTAACTTTCGATAGTGGAAGTACATTGCTACTTTTGAATAGCAATAACTTAGTTAATAGGTAAACTAAACTTCAAGAACTGTCCGTCAAATATAATAATAAATATTATCTGGTGTACCTACCATCCTAAAATGGATATTAGTTTGCATGTCATAAAGCAAGTATGCCCAACTTGAAAGTACGGCTTTAACGATCGTTGATAGCAATTTAACGTCCTTCGAATAGTTTCAGATTCAACTTTTCAGTAACATCTGTTATATTGGATATAATCGGATTAATCGGCACATTAGTCATCATTTTTGCTTCCTATTCGCAATTCTGCACAATTTTCAAAGACAGCTCCGGAATACGTTGTGCAGAATTGAGAATAGGAAGCAACAATAATAATAGCATAAGTTTCGAATAATCCCGATATTCTAGGATACCTCTTAACGAAACGGTTACCGATTTTATTTCCCCAAGCGACCGTTAGAGGGGCTGTAAAAAAATCTTACAGTTATTTTTTTGATGTCGCTAGCAATAGTGACTGTAAATTCTGATTCTGGAGATTCTGATAATGGTTTTATAAACCATAATGGATGGTTCTATGATCTTTATAAACTGTAAGAGGTTGCCTATGGCAGGCCAGCCACCTAAACAGGCTTAAGGAAACCATGGCGGGACAAACTTGACTCATTATTAGGGTTGCCTATTGTAGTTGTAAAAGTGTTAAGAGAGGCTTTTGCTTACAAATGAGTCACAATATGATTAAAGTATAATTACGTTTTCGTGTCTTCCGTATTTCAATTTTAGAATCCTTCGTTCTCTTGGCTGTAAACAACTGGGGCAAATACCAACTTTGCAGCCTAACTTTTTCCATCAGAGAAAAATGAAAAATTAACCCGAAAATACCGCGAATCCGCAGGTAAATGGTTCTTGCATTTGATAAAGCGGCCAAATTTATCAGCTGAAACCTTCGCGATTCTCATCTGGGTTTCTTCAGGCTTTACCATTAATTTCACAGCAGGCCTGGTTGTGGTCGTGACAAGCAAAATACCTCGAGATGTCATGAATAATTCAAAGTCGGTGTAATGTTTGGAACGGTAAACAAAAGATTAACAGTACACTCACTAGTTACTAGTGAAGAGTGCGTCATATTCTACGACAAAAAATAATTAATCCTTATTTGCTTTCGTTTATAACTTGCCGCTCTGCTAACATGTTTTTACGTCAAATGTCACCCGGACGTTTACCTTAAGACGTGCTTGGTCGTCACATCTCTGGATGTAATGTAAATTAATATACATTATAGGTAAACGCTTTTTGCGACGCATTCTTCGTGGCTATCGTGGTCTTTCCAAGGCAATAATTTTAAACAAACAACGTGTTAAAAAAACCCTTAAGGGCCTGTTCATACTAGCGATATTTTTCGGCGATTTTTAGGCGATGCGAGATTGCGGCGTGCACGCATCGAGCTCACCGCGGATCGTCGCGGCATCGCGGCGATTATTTTATCGCAATATGATTGCCGCGAGCACGGGGCGAGCAAGCTGCCTCATAAACAATCGAGGCGATATCGTCTAAAAATCGCCGAAAAGAATCGCAAGTGTGAAAAGGCCCTTACGGCTTGATTGCACAAACAAATTTTTGATGCCGTATTGATTATAATTTCAAACGCTACTTTCACTAATTGAAGCGTCGGTCACTCCATTGAGTCGTTTTAATTATATCAGGTGTGGAACATGGGATGTCACCTACATTAAAAACCAGATAATATAATTATTATGTCCGTAAGGGCGAGGGTGAAATCTAGCTTGGGTACTATACATTTCTTTAAAAAAACAAAAAAAAAAGTAAGTCACGCGATTTGCAGCAATTCTGTAGGTTTTAATGCTCCTCCATTTATAATAATTTTGACGTGACAACGTCTTAAATTAGGTTGAGCTGGGAGTCACTTATGAAAAAGTGTAACGCTCGGTAACGTTACGATGACGTCATACTATTTTTTATAGTTTTTTTCGCCAATAGGTACCAGGGGAGCATAAATAAAAGCCGGTATAGCGTGCAATAAATGTTTTTTTCGCCAATAGGTACCAGGGGAGCATAAATAAAAGCCGGTATAGCGTGCAATAAATGAAAGAAATTTGTACTGATTTATGAAATTTGAATACCCTTCTGTACAATAAAAGTGTTTAGTTACTAACGAGAAATCGATCAAGTTTTTTATAGTTTTTTCGCCAATAGGTACCAGGGGAGCATAAATAAAAGCCGGTATAGTGTGCAATAAATGAAAGAAATTTGTACTGATTTCATTTTGACGTGACAACGTCTTATAAATTGGTTTGCCGGGTGACACTTCAAGAAACTGCGTTACGCTCCGCTCACGTTATGCGCTCACAATGAGAGCGAGTGAGAGGCACGCGTTCCTTCCACTCGGGCATGGTTAGCCCGCCTAAGAGCGAGAGAGACAGACATTAAAAGTGAAAGTTACTATTATTTCATCCTTCTTCCTACTATACGAATGAATATTCACTTTAAAATTATTTTACCACTCAAAGTCGTTGTCACGTAAAACTTTCGCCCGTATACCGACTTTACAGGCAACCAGTTTTTACCTACTGTTTGTACTCTGACTACTGTTCTGTTATTGTACAAAATCAGCATACATTGAATTTTGCTTACAATTGTATTATGAAAGCGATCCTAACTTCGCAACGACCTAATGTACCTAGCTATATACCTTTTCATATTACAATGACTTCTATATTAACATTTATGCCTTTGGGCTAACCAAACAGAGCACACTAAGCGTTAAAAAGTTAAAATTGTGACCATTTCAAATGTCATAGTCAATTTGAGTATAATTTTAGATTTAGAATGAAAGAGGTATAATTATGACATAAGTTGTCTTTTACTAAGGTAAAAATGCTCCACGCCTCAACGCCCAATAGATGACACCCATCTGTCACCTGTCTCACTATGACACAAGGTTGCAAGTGCCAAGTATTGGGTCAGTGTCGAGCTCTGAGACGTTTACCTTACATCCACAGGAGAGATAGAGAGGTGCTGTTCTATCCCGACACTACACGATAAAGTATATTAACGTACATTAAAGCTTATGTTCAACGGAGATAGTGTAGCTTCCCAAGAGTAAAAGATTTTTTTCAAATCGGTCGAATGGTATCAAAGCCGAGTATTGAATGTAAACAAATAATCAAACAAAAATAGTCAAATATTTCCTGTTTTAATGTTAATGATGTTGATGAACTAAAGAAGTGTAGATTAAGACTTCGATGACTTCGAAAAATGTTAACGTTTTTATGGCATTAAATTAAGTTTCATTAAAGTAGGTACGTTATAATGTTCGATAACCTAATTTATGAATACTTATTTAGCTAAAGGTGTAAATGTCTTAATGTTCAGTTGAAAGTAATATTATTATATTAGTGTAGAAGATTAAAATAGCTGCCGTTTACAAAACTCTTCAGGCTGCACTATGTAACCCTTTAATTGGGGAACAGGACTCTAGAAGACAGACGTCTGGACTCAAGACTCGAGCTTCAATTACTCGAGTCTCCGAAACTGGAGCGAGTGCGACACTGCCTCTGAATTTTAAAGTACAAGCCTTATTCTGAGAAAAGGGATGGTAGACTTGAGATAAAAAACGTGAAACAAGACAATTTTTCTACTGGTTTCATACATTTTTCTAAAGAAACAAAAATGTTTACCTTAACTTACGTCATACATAGGGTGACGGCACCAGTTATGGACGGTTTAAGTTGACAGGCACCAGTGATGGACACTTCATTCATAATTTAAAGACCATAGAGTTGTGAATTGATTGAACAAACAAATGACTTTTCCGTAGTGGGTAGTAAATAAGAGTCATTGCCCATTACTGGTTCTATGTCCATTACTGGTGCGGTCACCATAATATAACAAAACCAAGATTATGACTATTTCACGCTTTGTACCTCTAGCATAATTTTAGGTTTGAAAACAGATGGAAGAGGTAGTATAATAGAGACAGGGAGCTAGTCTGTCGCCTAAAGCATACCTAAACCTATTTCCTTAGTCGCCTCTTACGAAATCCAACACCACACGGCTGTAAAGATTCCACGATCTAATGAAATACGGATACCTCACGTTATAAATCGAGTTTAGCTCGACATGTTTCGGGTTAATTAGAAGTTGCGCGACTGCTGCTGCCAAACGCGCACTACGCGCCACCGGTCTATTCGCGCAACTCTAAAAACTTAAGCTAAACTCGATTTAAAACCTAAGTTATCCGTATCTTATAAGATGAGTACCTATGTCTCACGGTAATTTAATGTTGAATATCATTCCACAAAAAAATGTCACGAAATCTCTTGTATTACTTTGGCACATTTTTCTTGCGCTTTTAGTGAATTTTTACTTAGCTCGTTGTTTGAAATAAGCCTTCACTTGGCCTGTAGCCAAATGTCCAAGCTGAGTTCAAAATTCAATGAAACAGACGTTTTGGCTCGGTACCACGGCTTCGCTACAAACTTTGCTATCTTTAAACAACTATTCATTTAAATAATTTTGTCCATATAAAGGAGAAAAGGAACACTTATAGGCTCATTTTGTTGTCTGTTTTTCTACCTATCCGTTCCGTGTGGTGTTAGGTTAAGAATAATATAGGTATAATCTCTCATCTTCCATTAGGTATCGTCTTGAAATTTCGCCCGCAACAATTTCGTGCAACATAAATAAAGGTGAACAATTTAAAATCATAAATTTCTTCTAACATCTCATTAAAAACCTTTGGAACGACAACCCTAACACGATAGATGCACAGTATAGCACAGTGTGATAAAAACCCTCATTTTGTTTCATGCCCATGTTTTTCAAAATTACTATAGTTCTCATCATTACAAACGTTAGACTGAAACTCCCACGTCGATACGACTTCTACTTTTTTTGGAAATTGATGTCAAAGTTTGCTTATACCCAGGTCACGAAATGTGAAAATATATTTTTTGCTCCGAAACTGTACTTTCTATTAAAGTTTCGATTATAACCCTCAAATGTGCGTATAACGTTTTACTTTTGTGTAAGTATTCACAAGTCTGCCGTTAATAGTTATCGAGATTTTAATATGTTTCTATGTTATCGAAATTATTTTTTATTTTCCGTTTAACGCCGTATTAGCAAAATATATTTATACATAAGAAAGTTCATACATACCTTTATGTACGGTATTTTTTTCACGTGCTAATTCCGCGTTATTTACAAGTTATTAACAAAATAACTTTTTCATCAGGGTTGTCACTTCATATATCCGGACGCCTGTTATATTAATATCCGGGTAAAGTTATATATTTACATGAAACCGCAATCGTCATCGTTCTTTAAAATTAGAATTTTCACTGCGTTGTGCAAAAAAAAACACTTTGAATGAGAAGACTATTTAACATCATTTTTGCCACTTATTATATGACGAATATAAAGTTGTAAACTTGATCCCATCAAAAACAATACTTGTCAAAAAAACCAAGTCTCGCAACTCAATTGTTCTGCGGTAAAAAGTTGTGAGATCCATGTAATACCAAGTCGGTATAACATGGTATAAATAAATATATCGAGACTTGGCCATCGCACTAAATAATTGAATTTACATGTGTTTTCAGACGATTGAATTTACACGTGTTTTCAGGCGATGGCCAAGTCTCGATATATTTATTTATACCATGTTAAACCGACTTGGTATTACATGGATCTCACAACTTTTTACCGCAGAACAATTGAGTTGCGAGACTTGGTTTTTTTGACAAGTATTGTTTTTGATGGGATCTCATTTCTTTTTGTATTTTTTAACCACAAAAATGGAAACCAAAGTAAACTTTTTTTTTTTGATTTTTTTTTCTAGATTTTTTAGTTTTTCCTTGATTCATACACCAAACACTACTTATATTCCAAATTTGAAGCTTCTAGGTCTGCTAGAAGTGCCTTAGACTTTTGATGATCGGTGAGTCAGTCAGTGAGTGAGTGACAAATTAAATCAAGAAATTTGACCCGTTATAATTCTTAAAATACTGGTTCAAATTGAATGAAATTTAAAATATACGTGTCTTTACAATGCCTGCATGGTTACTGAAAATTTCAGTCTTCTAGTTTTATCCACAACGAAGTTACAGGGGGTCGAAAATGGTCTGAATTGCTTCGAGAAAAGGATGGTACGGCCGTGACGCTTTTTTGCTCGACTTGGTGGGGGCACGGCCGTGCCCCCAGAAAAAGCCTAAATTTTTTACTTTTAATTCCAACTAAAAATTAAAATTCACTTCTATGTATTTTAGTAGACTAATGTTAATGTTATTGCATTGTCTAATGTCATAGACTTTTTGTCTCAGTCATTTGTATGGGATTACGCGAGAGAGAGAGAGAGAGAGAGCACTATATTAACTTGTTTCCGTGAATGAAGTATAGTTATTAACAATCAATGTCACTGTTATGACATGTATTACTTTACTATGTAACCCAGCTTATCTTTAGCGAGTAACCTCGTTGCATAAGGTTATCAACTTAAAAAGATCTAATATTATTTAATGATCATAAATTCTAACTTAAAGATGGAACCTTATTTAATACTTTGTACCTAAATGTAAGTCTTGCTAATAGACCATTTTGTTCCTTTATTTTTTCTCATGATTGATTATGAATTATTGAAATTTAAACACAAACACAAAAACACAAGTTTCTCAAAAAAAATTAAGAAACCCTATTTCGCGAGACTACGAAATGTAACTGACGTGTTGGCGGGAAATTCAAAAACTTTACTAATAAACATAAATGCCTTTACTATGAACATATTATGACCGAAAGTGACAACCCTTACCTCAAAAAATCCGGATGTAAGTTGCATACTCCGTAACTCGTAAATAACGCGGAATTAGCACGTGAAAAAAATACCGTACATAAAGGTATGTATGAACTTTCTTATGTATAAATATCTTTTGCTAATACGGCGTTAAACGGAAAATAAAAAATAATTTCGATAACATAGAAACATATTAAAATCTCGATAACTATTAACGGCAGACTTGTGAATACTTACACAAAAGTAGAACGTTATACGCACATTTGAGGGTTATAATCGAAACTTTAATAGAAAGTACAGTTTCGGAGCAAAAAATATATTTTCACATTTCGTGACCTGGGTATAAGCAAACTTTGACATCAATTTCCAAAAAAAGTAGAAGTCGTATCGACGTGGGAGTTTCAGTCTAACGTTTGTAATGATGAGAACTATAGTAATTTTGAAAAACATGGGCATGAAACAAAATGAGGGTTTTTATCACACTGTGTATAGGTGTTTCACGAGTGCTCATTACATCTTTGTCAACTATGTGTTTATTTTATTTTATTTTATTTACGTATTACTGTATTTGATACGGTAGAGATTTCAAGATAGCAAAACAATAGAATTGAGTTAATTTTCTCCATTTGCAAGAATGGATTTGGAAAAAAGCACAATTAAATTGGAAGGCTTGTCTGCCGATAAAAGCACTCTGCTACCTAAAATGGAGAGGAATTTTCACAAAAATGTTGCACCATTTCTCTTTTAATCCCTTTGTCCTGCTACAGGTCGAGTCAAAAAAAAGTAAAATAAAACGATTTAGTATGAGAAAATGATACTAAGTGTTATGTTGTTTAAAAAAAAAGAAAATATTAGCATACCACACAAGACAGGTCCAAGTTTTTTTCCTAACCTAGTATATCCCCACTGCTGTGCAAAGACCTCCCCTTTTTTCCACCACTCGTCCCTATCGTCTTGAAAATTATAAAAAGCCAGAAAATCATTTATCCAGAAGAAAAACGATTATCATCGTCGTCAACCAACCGCGTCTTACAGCTAGGCACAAGTTTCTCCTCAGAGTGACCTTGAACTTGACATTGATCTTGACAATATCCTTAACCTTGTGGTGATTTTATCAAAACTCTAACTTTCTTTAACTCTATGCATCTGAACAATATAGTCAAATAATCGATTCAGAATCTCATTGCGTCATAACTTTTGATCCAAAATGTAGTCAAAATCGATTAAAACTTAATCATGAACACTTGGTACTTTACTAGTTGCTTCATTAGTCAGTCAAACGGTTCTGAACGAATCCAATCGATTCCAAGGGCGATTCGATTAGCACCGGCGAATGAAAAGGCTTTTCAGTGATATTAATGAATTCTGCGTTTGAATAGATGCGATGGATGGGATGAAATAGAAAATTAAGGACCTTTTTCTAGGTTATGAAGATTTTCTAGGTATGCCAATCAAAAGCCTGGCTAGGAATGGAACTAATTTTCTGTTAGGTCTTTAGGTAAATTGTAAGGAACCTATATTTATCGGAATATGAGTAGGTATTATTCAAACGTACCTAATGGTCTAAAGATTCATAAATATTTCAGTGTTCAACGCTATACTAGTATTCGTCATCATACATTGAGTTAATGTCAATACTATTAAGATAAATGGCATTACTTCAGCAAATACCTGTGTGTGGCTTTGATACTTTACTTTCTAATGAAACAAGAACATTGATATTTATTTTGAGATATTGTTTTGATATTATGACCATACAAAACCAATCCCCTTAGCAACCGTAAGGGTATATTCATCTTGAAAAATACCCGCAATAGTTTTGCGTAGATACTTAAACAGATTGTGATGCAAATGAAAATATATTCTGTTAGCACCCGGATGCTTGCCTTAAATGTAGAAACGTGAAGTGGTCACGGTTAGCCTATGTAACGTTTTATGGCTACCTACCCCATATGAAAATACAGGCATGATGTATGTAGTTCTTATGACCACGTAAGAAATGGAGATGTCTCATTCTAACAAGACGCCACATAGAAACGTACCCAAAGATTTCAAAATCAATCAAGGCTTCAACGAACCAATCGTAATTATTTATTCCAAATTAATGTAAGGCTCCAATCCGAGCCGTTTGAGCGTGGACTAATTAAATTCGGTTTTAATATTAATATTCACGCCGGGTCCGGAAATGCTAATACTGGAGATTCACTATGCAGTATTAATTTACATTATTAAAACGCCAAAATGTTTCTCTGCGTTAGAGCGGGAGTGTTTGAAAAGAGTATTTTTCTGATCGTACGAGGAAGAGGTGGTTTTGTGTGCTAATAAAATCCTACTAGGTTTATATGCTCTGGAGATGTGGTGCTGGAGAAAGATGCTTAAAATATCGTGGACTGAGATTCGCACCAATGCTTCAATACTTCAAGAGTTGGGTATCGAGCAGCGTCTATCGGCCGTAGTACAGTCACGCATACTGCAATACTTTGGTC
>BHDV01034542.1:104925-120876 GCA_005406045.1 Adoxophyes honmai
GGACGGACGGACGGACAGACAGACAGCGAAGTCTCAGTAATAGGGTCCCGTTTTTACCCTTTGGGTACGGAACCCTAAAAACTATAAAAAATATGGCCTTTGAAGTTATTTTTGAAAGATGTAGTTGAAATGTAATTTATGAAAGGAGAAAGAACTGTTTAATAAAAAAAATCGTTTCAGGAAAGCTATGACGCCTTAGACTTTTTGAAAAAAAAAACATTTAGTGCTCAATTTGACGCAGCGTATTTTAAATAACCTACCAGCAAGACAGGCATTTAACCTTTAAAAAAATTATTAGCCGCATTTAGCAGGGAACTTTTCGTCTCTTGATTTAATAGATAACGGATGCGTACGTCACGCCTGTGTTCCTAATGCAGGGTATATGAAACATCACGTAGTCAAAGCCGCTACTAGTTCACGTTTCGTACCACATCTAGCATAGGTTTTAAGTTTGTAAGCATAACAGTGACAGTAACAGTTTAAACATTGATGAAAGAAATACATTAGTGACGAGTTGCTAGCTTGTCGCCTATAACACTCCTAAATCTATTTCCTTAGTCGCTTCTTACGAAATCTATGATAGAAATGGAGAGGTGTCATTCGAGACCTGTACCACATGGGGTACTAACGGAGAAGTAATTAATCAAAGTAAAAATCAAGCAGACTCGTCAAGAATATTTGCTAAGCTAGGTACTTAAGTCAAGTTACAATCCATGACGTAAAATAGCAGATCGTGTTTGGATTGATCACAGAATAAATGAAAGGTTGTTGGAGGTATTCTTTATTTATCCAAAGGTCATTTAGCGGGAAAAGGAAACTAGATGTAATTGTTTAACCTGGATTAAGGTTGCCACTACCAAACATTTTGACAGTAAATCTAGAAATTCTCTTTTTCTGCAAGGTGACCGTTGCTTTTTTGATACTAGTTTTGTTAACCAAATGTTCGCTAAAGAAGACTGTATTTAAAAATTATAACGAAAACATGTATTTCTAACAACAATAATTAAAACAGATCTAACTAAGATGCGAATTTTGTAGATACTCGTTTTTATGTAGAAAATTACAAACAATCAGCTATAGCGTTCCATGCTGAAAACCATTTATGATGTTTCTGTAAAGATAAAACACAGAAATTCAAAATAAAACAGTGTTTCAAACTAACTTTATCCTTTTTCATACAGTGACATTATTTTTAAATACTATTCGGATACAATTTTATTGCAAAAATTACATTTTACGTTTTTTCGCTCTCCTGTAAAATTTGACGAAAGTCAGATACTTGAAATCAGCTTAGGGCAGCCGGATTCTCTGTGATGCCAGGATTAGCTTTGAATTAAGACAAAGTTTTTAAAAGGTTACGCTTAGGCAGGATTATTCCGGTATTTTCCAGAAAAATTTGGGCAAGATTGGGTTAAAACTGGTCAAGATTGGGTAAAAACTGGTCAAGATTGGGTAAAAACTGGTCAAGTGTGAGTAAGACTCACGCACGAAGGGTTTTGTACAGTCAAGGAAATTGGTTACTGTGCCACTTTGTACCTTTTCACAAGAAATGTCACTGTGACATACCATACTTTCTACTAATCGAAGGAATATGAAACTCACTATGAAAAGGTTCAAAGTGGCACAGGTATCAATTTCCTTGACTGTACCATTGACTAAGTGTACAAGTGTCTACATCTTACTATTTATTGATATCGAGAAAAAAAAGGCAACAAATATGTATGGAAGTCCCCTAAACATTTATTTAATTTTATAAAGTAAATAATTTCGGTATTTTGTGTATACTTCAAAAGTATATCTCTGTTTCCATTATTTATATTGAGCAGAAAAGAAAGGTGAAGGAATGTCATCTTAACGACTGTCTGCTAACCACCATACAAGCTATTAAATAAAAATCAGTCACAAAAATCCCCAAGTTACCATTTACTTTTTATCAAGTAAACTAAAGCCTTCAGAGAAATTCAACCGCAAAGAAACTACGACTTTGCCATTTCTTTGCTATTTTCTCTATGCGTCCCTTTTTTACTGGGTCATTTAGAAAGGGATGAAGCAAGTCGCGGCTCAGGTTGTTCAAAAATGCTGATCAATCGTCAAGCCCATTGATTTCATCGCCCATTGCCTTCGTATTTTGTTTTAGGAGTCTGTCACAGTAAACAGTATTTTCTCTCTCTTCAGAATCAGTCATACGTTTTAATTAATGAGTATACGATGTAGTATCCAATCAACAATCTCTACTTTCTTGTTAGTATTATAATAACTGCTTGTAATCTTTTTAGGATTTGGCCTAGGGTTAGACAAAATTTGGGGTGCAGATAGTTAGTCCCCAAAAAGGACAAAAATGTATTGCCTAGGGAGCCTCTTTGTTAATGTGGTTTATCTTAAAACCTAGACTTCGTGTATGTGATGTGACATATTCTAGTTTCATAGCTTTTCTCAGTTCTTTCTGATCTGTGTAACTTTTAAATGGGCACCACCTGCCTAAATTTGTTTACTTTTTGTTAAAGGTAACCTAGGATAGATCGATTAGTGATAAGGCCGCCTATTGTCTCCGTGCCTTTTAACTTTTGTGATTCAAATTATGTTGTCGTTTTTGGTATTAAATAAAAATAAAAATATTGTTTTGAACTGAAGTCCATACAGACAGAATTTAACCCTTTTACCATAGACTAACGACTAAGGAATCAGATTAGTTACATTTAAATCGACAGGTTAGTAACGAATTATGTTTCATTTGTTTAAATTTCAATTTAAAAATTTTCTAAAAGTGCTACAAACCTTGAAATCATCACGGTTTTGTTTCGCCTGCTTATTTAAGAATATAGGTAGGTATGACTTTTCTGCTATGTTTGTGTAACCAAAAACTGTGTCATACTGTTCTATCAGCCTCTTCTGTGACTCTAGGAAATATCTCTTTGTCTCAACCCCGCAATTCGCGCCGTCATCCCGACATGTTCAAACGTATAAACTCGTGCTCCAGGATTATACAGCTTTATTCCACGAGATAGGCTTTTGTTCTAACAATGACAGCCTTGACAGCAACATAGAACCCACGCTACAGATTATGTACTTGCTTTACGTGATACAATCTCAGTTTTAGGTCACGGGAGATAGATACTAATTTTATAACTTAATAAGTAAGTGAAATGAAAATAAATTATTTATTAAGAAAATAAAATCATTATTGTGCTTATTTTTGGCGGCGAAGCTCAGTGGTTAGAGAACCTGACTGAGTAGGTAAAGGTCCCGGGTTCGATTCCCGGTCGGGGCAGATGCTTGTTGTGATGAATGAATAACAGCCATACATACCTTCACGCCTGTGTTCCCAAATGGGGTAGGCAGAGCACACAAAACGTGATATAGACAAAACTATGACTATTTCACGCCTCGCAGCCACTTCTAGACTAATTTTACATTTAAGAATAGATGGAAGACGTATAATAGTGACAAGTTGCCAGCCCGTCGCCTAAAGCATACCTAATTTTTCCTTAGTCGCCTCTTACGACATCCATGGAAGAAGTGGATAGGTGCTACTCTATCCCGACACCACACAGGCTACAAAACGTGAAATAATCACAGAAATAAATAGTCTAGCCCGTGTGGTGCCGGGTTAGAATAGCACCTCCCCCTTTCTTCCCGCGGGTGTCGTAAGAGGCGACTCTGGGAAAGGGTTAGTGTATTGTGGGCGATGGGCTAGCAACCTGTCACTGCAATATTACGTTTAACCATCTGGTTACCCTGAAATCGCTAAACGTGGCACTGGATTTTTGAATTCATGTGCTCTGCCTACCCCTCTTGGGAATACAGGCGTGAGGATTATGTATGGATTATGTATGTATAAATAAATAGTCATAGCCATGGTTTTGTCTATGTAGCGTTTCATATGCTCTGCCTAACCTGTTTGGGAATACAGGCGTGATGTGCCTGTATATCGTCACGTAAAAGAGTTAGCAGTTAAAGTCCTTAAATAAACGAATCTTCCACAAATTGGTTTGGTTTAAATTAGTTCCTTTCAAAGGAATCAAACGGGAATGCGACGCCTAGTTGCATTCTAATCAGGCGCGAGCGCTGCCAACACCATTTACTACGACACTCGCAAAGCTACGGCCCATTGGGTAAAGTCTTACTTCATTGCGCGGTGTACACGTTAATAGTAAAGTCAGTACCTTGAAAAGACGCAATGTAGAATGTTGTAGCAAGATATTTGTGAATTACTTCTGTCGCTGTGTGGCTTGGTATCGCAATTCAATTACCAACTTACCGCGAGACGATAAAGTGGTGTTGTTTTAAGGGTTTTCTATTGTTAGCTGTTTATTGATTTTTTGAACTTGGTGGGAAATTAATAAGTATAATAATTAAGATGTAACCTCCTACTGATGGGCACAGGCTTCCTCTCAGTATGGGTTTGAGCTGTAGTTCCCAAACGGGCCCAATGCGAATGGGGAAATTCGTACACAACACTGAATCTACTTTGCCGCTGTGTGCCGGTTTCTTTACGATGTTTTCCTTCACCGATTCGCAAATACATTCTTAAATCAAAAGTGCGAGCCTGATATTAGATCCCACGAACCTCTGCGTGAGAGGCCACAGCAGAAACCGCTGAGCTACCACGGCTTTAAGTAAAAATTTAGTCAAATGTTTATAATATGGTTGAATGCGCGTTTACCCGCAGCCGCTGTGACGTTTTGCTCCCGATAATGAGTCACAAACTGGCCCTGAACATGTCGAGCTAATCTGAATGATATCGATATGAAGACGTGAGTATTATACTCACAAAAACTAAAACAAATATCAGTTTTATTTTAATATGAACGATATATCATTATCTCTTGATCCAATGTTAGTATAAAGATAAATCCGGACCAAACGCCTCGCTGTAAACTGACCAAAATTGGTCAGGAAAAGCATAACGGCGATTGCAGTCTCTAATAGACGATTTCCTTTCACGCGGTTCACGGTTCGGGCGCGGTCACACGCACAAGCGGCGCGACTAGCGATTTTAAAATTAATTCTGTCATGCTTAAACATCTATTACAGATGAGTGATACATTGGCTTGAAGAGTTTCTATTCGGTGGCTGTTTAAGAGCGGATTTCTGTACAAACGTTAGCTACCATAGTATGTGAAGTTCCGTGTTAAAGTTTATCAAATAAAAATGTATTACAAATAAATTCACTGAGTCACAAATAGCTGTTATAGTTTTTTGTTCTCTAGTGCGGAACATAAAACAATATGATAATTATTTACATACACAATATTACGCCTGCATTCCCAAATAAGGCCGGCAGAGTATAAAAAACGTGGAGTAGACACAACAAAATTATGACCACTTCAAGCTTTGTGGCCACTTCTATTATATGTTTTAGGTTTGAAGTTGGCGGGCGTACAATAGTTTCAGGTTACTAGCCTGTCGCCTAAAATAAATCTCAAATTATTTTCTTAGAGATAGAATAGGGAAATTATTTTGAAAAATACTTTTCACGTTTTGAAATGCAATAGGAGAAATGTTAAAAATGTCCCTAAGTTACATAATCGTATTATAATGTAGCATGTATCTATCAAAATGCGTTAGCGTCTACCCAAAATTGAGATAGACCATCACAAATAGTCAAGCGGTAACTCTCATACATCAAGGATTTTCAAAATCGCTCGCCGCTCCGCTCGTCGCGTCGCTTGACGCCTATAGCCGTCGCCTGGCTGTTAATGGAAGCGGGATAACGGTTTATGACGTAACGAGCGGTAAAAAGGTTCCGCGGGCAGAATGGCGGCAACTATGGTCTTTAGGGATCCGTACTCGTAAAGGGCGGTCGTGAAATCGTTCCAACAGTTTCTTTGACCACTATGTTCAATTGAAATACTATCAATTGTTACGCGTTTTTAAAATAGGAATCTCGGTTTTTTTTACAAACACATACATTACGTTTGTATTCTTTAATAGGGTAGGCAGAGCACACGAAACAATTCATAGGTCAAACCATGAGTATTTGACTAGCACATAAAATGCTACAAAGCCACTTTTAGCGCAATTTTAGGTTTCTATTTCACGTTTTCTAGTCACTTCTATCATATTTTGCTTCGTGAGGTTTAGAATAACACCACTTCATACTTATTATCTTAAGAGGTAATTAAGGAAATAAGGTTTAGGCTACATGCCAGCAACCTGCCGTCACTATTATATAGTAAATCATAATTTGAAATCTAAATAATGTATAATGTTTTAAACTGTCGTGATAACGATTAAACTATATTTGTATAGAAGTACCTATTCCTTAAGGCCGTTGCCCACGTTAGCTCATTGAACATTTGCCGATAGATGGCGTTAAATCGAAATTGTCCTTAAATTGTCCTGTATCTCTTAATTATGACGGAAATTGCATCAGTTTCTAAGTTTTGCGGTAATAAAATTGAATTGCTGATCTTTTGACACCATAATCACAATTAAATATACAGCCGTTGCGACAGGAATGTACACATTTTTGACGGCAGATCTATTTTTTGCAGTATAATCAGCGATATTCTATACATTGATAAATAATTCATTTAGAATGGCCACACGATCAATAGTAAATATTTATTAAATACATAGGCATTACTTTACAACATATAAATTCGTTTTCGTTTGATTCCGTCATGGAATTCCGGGAATATTGCCTTTGAAATGATAAAATAAGTTCTATTTTCCACTTCAAAAACAATCTTGACCGTATGAAATATGTATGTGTCCTTAGTTTGTTTCATTAAATATGCGGAATAATAATGAACATTACCTTTGAAGAAGACGGATAAAGTTTCCAGAAAAAGTTTGCAACATGGCGGCCTAACCTGAATTAAGTAATAGTTCAGTTTCGAACTTTATCCATGGTTTCTTAAGGTTTCAAATTGTGTGATTTCGAATCGCTAGTTAGTTGTTTTTTGATTAAAAGGAAAACAATGTACTTAATCAATCTTTTTTAAGAGTAAGTATAATAAGGTTTTTTTTTCTGATACAAAAACACAAAAATGAATAGAAATTCGCTTATAGCTATCTATTTTTTATAAGACAAGTAGTTAAGTTTAGTGTCCTTTCTAATATTTTTTTTTAATTTTATTAATTTGTCCAGTGATATTTATAATATTACCTAAGTAGTTTGCATAAAACCTTGAGATTGAAACGCTTTGCATGTTTTTGCACGCTTTTGACAATCTTTTCTCAGCCAAATACCTCAAGGTACAACTTTCAAGTTAGAAACTTCCAGATCTTTTCTCTCACCTTTTTCATTATAAAAGACAGAGACAATTGTAAACATAATTCACCTAATGGACTTGGAACATTACACGTGTCCGTTAGAAGGGAACGCCATCTGTCGCTAATTTGATGAAATTACGGACTAATGCCATTACTGAAAATGACGTTTCTTGAGACGACTGCCGTCTGTTTGTGTGACGTGGAGAAATTAGACGAAGGACATTGTACGTCGGGAAATAAAGTGCTAAGGGTACTTTGACAAGGACGGTTGCACTGCGGCACGCTAAGATTCCGCTGCGGTTAATTTTCTGTCTCAAAAAAGTTCAAAATACTCGACATTTTAGTCTCATACTTCAATATTTTTAACATTAACTGACGTGAAACTCAATCATTGAATAAAATGGACCAACTCAAGTCTTTATATAAAAAACCGACCACGTGTTAGTCGGACTCGCGCACGAAGGGTTCCGTACCAAAAACTGCAAAAAAAACATTTTTTCTATGGGAGGTTCCCTTAATTATTATTATTATTTTGATTTTAGTATTTGTTGTTATAGCGGCAACTGAAATACATCATCTGAAAATTTCAACACTGTAGCTGTCACGGTCCATGAGATACAGCCTGGTGACAGACGGACAGACAGACTGACAGACAGCGAAGTCTCAGTAATAGGGTCACGCTTTTACCCTTTGGGTACGGAACCCTAAAAAAGTCTGCATTTAACTCCCGCGTCACCGTTCCGATACACAATAAAACCCATCTGTCAAACAATCGAACACTTTGACAACTTCCATTGGCTTAATAACATTTCAATTCGGCCAATTCCGAGTGGCAATTAATCTTCCAAAAAGTACTCCTTAATTGGGGGAAGACAAATTGGCAAAATTCCCGGCCAAATTCCCGCGGGAATTCCGGGAAAAATTTAAAGTTACATTGTTGAAGCCTTTGAAATATTGTACTCGGAGTTTCAAAGTTCCACGGTTCTTGATACGGGGCCATGTTTATGGAGAGGGAGAATTTTGCTAAATAAACAAAAGTAGGTACGTATGTAACGTTATTGTTTTCTAAGTTAGACTTGTTTATATGAATGTGATGTTTTAACTGCTCTGAGCGTTTGAATTATCAGAATAGGGTAGAAAACTAAAACATAAAAGATGTACTTTTTATTTTATTTGACGAACAAAAAATGACGATAAGGGGCAGGGCTTAAAAGTTTCGCATGACGTCACTATAAGGTTCAATTTTTAACTAGGCGTGACGTCACAAGCCTCCCCTCCAGAAGTTGTTATACCTTTGTCGATGTTTAGTTATTTGATAAACCAAAACCATAATATTATGTCATATTTTTCCATAGTTTAACTAACCCGCCGGTTGCCCGTGTGGTGCCGGGTTAGAATAGCACCTCCCCCTTTCTTCCCGTGGGTGTCGTAAGAGTCGATTCTGGGAAAGGGTTAGTGTATTGTGGGCGATGGGCTAGCAACCTGTCACCGCAATATCACGTTTAACCATCTGGTTACCCTGAATTTGCTAGACGTGGCACTGGATTTTTGAATCCATGTGCTCTGCCTACCCCTCATGGGAATACAGGCGTGAGAATATGTATGTATGTTTAACTAACTAATCAGAGATACATATTTTTAACCCAATCAACAATTACAAATACCGATGCCAATCATACCAACAGCAATCAAACAAGGTAGAAACAGTTGCAATCACATAAGAGGGTAGAAAGAGAGACGGAATGTAAACAGAGCCTACGGCTCTGCCCTTTGGAGGGCCCTCGTCCTATCCGAGAGCCATTGTTTCCCTTGTTTGATAAAGTATCCTTTTCTTGTGAATCGTAACTACTTTTTTGCTTTAATGAGGGTATTTTGACATTTTATGTGGAGAATGTTTTGTTGTACCGTCGTGAACTGCGGTTTAATAGAGATGAGGGTCTATTTAATGTCAAGTTTACGCGCTTTTATTGTTGAAAAATATGTTTGATTGTTTCTCTGGGCTACTTTTTAAGGACTGATATTCAATTCTGATTTGCCGTGCGTGTGGTTTAGATTAACAACACCGTTTCTTCCGCGGATGTCGTGAGAGGCGACTAAGCTAGGATTGGTTTAGATATGCTTTAGTCGACAGGCTAGCAACCTGTCACTTTAACACCTTTTTCATTATAAACTTAGATTTTTTTTTTAAGTGAGTGGCGTCCATATGTCGTTAGAAACAACAAAGGGAAATACCTCTTTCAATAAACTTCGCACTCCGAATGAACGACAAATGAATAGTCTGAACACCGAATGAAGCGTTCACTCGGATTCGCCAAACTAAACTTATCCCAAGACACGACTTCATTCGACGCCATACTGTCGGAAAGGATTAGTGAATGTTCATTTCTAGCTCAACAATCTGAACATGGAATGAAAGAAAAATGAAGCAATCACTCGGATGAACGTTCATCCGAATGAACCGTCTGATATCACCTTAATGAATATGAAGTATTTTACAGGCGTTTTTAAATGCGTATACCCGACAACAGTTTGAAACATATACGGCCCATTTGCGGCCACCATGTATATTGCTACTTACCAATCTTCGCACAAAAGGTAATTTTTTTGCATATTCAACAAAAATCCGCCATATTTAATGGCCTCAGAATAAGCTGCAACCGGAAGTACTTTGTCGTCAGAGATTCACTTTGTCGCAGCATCCGGTGTAGAGAAAGGGGAACTAAGTTGAATAATGAACGGTTCCTTGCTCGCGATGTGATTTGATTTTAAAGGGGAAGAAATCATTGATTCCGTAAATTCTGCGGTTCTAAGTGACGTTGGTAATTGTTTTAAGTAGTTTTAATTGACAGTTTGTGGAAGCTGAGATTAGAAAAGTTGATTTTAATTTGTGCGGTGACAGGTTTAGGATATTTGGATAGCACCTCTCCATTTCTTTTATTGGTGTTGTGAGAGGTGGCTAAGGAAGAAATAAGCTCTAAAAGAAAAAAATACACTGGAGTAAAAAACACTTTCACCAATACCAATTCATTCCTCTCTCTAACTCCGAATCCAACCTCTCCATTTCTTCCATGGATGTTGAAAGAGACTACGCTACGCGTTGAGGTGTGTGTGTGTATTTTAACAGACTAGCAACCACGGATCAGAATAAAGAAGGTTGGATAGGCAAAAGTCACGCTTTTGTTTGAAAACCAGCGTCTTCACCTGTCTCCCACCAAACATCTCCACTACATCAACAATAATAATAGATACATAAATTACGCACACTAATACATGTAGAATAAAGAGCTGCAATTGGTTCGCACACTGCATCGAAAGTGTGTACGCGAGAGAACTACCCGCATAAAATTCACTACAAACTCAAGTCCGGCACGAAGAGCATAGGCCGCGATTGAGTTGAAGCTTCGTTATCCATTGCGCGTCAAATGTGTCTTCTCCCGAAATATTTGCGTACTTCAACAGCAATGTATATTTTTTGTGTCTCTTGGCGTAATTGTTGTTTCTACTTAGAATTTCATAATTAGAAATAGTTTTTCCGAAAAATACTATAAAACGAAGGTTTTATGCCTATCGGTGAATATAAATTACTCCTTGCTTGATACTTGACGTCTGACTCTAATCTACTCGTAACGATCGTACAATACGGTATTTTCAAAGGATTTTAGCGCAGTTCCGCACTGCGATGCAAACAACATGCCACTAAACAAGTATGATCGCGTGGTTCTTAAAGTATGATTCTCTAATTATACCTGTGGTGCGCCTGCCCTGCGCATATTGCCAATCCAACCTTCTTTATCTTATCCGTGCTAGCAACCATGTCACTGCTATATACGAAAACTATTTTTTTTTCTTACATGTGTCTACCAAACCTAAAATAGATGAAAGAGGTGACAGTGACAGGTTGTTAGCCTGTCGTCTTAAGCATACTTTATTTCCTAAACCTACTTCAAAACTGAAGTTAACAATAGAATTTAAAAGAACGTGTATAGTAACTAAATTCTCTTTTCAGCTTCACATAACGGCTGTCCCAAATCAAAACCTAGTAAGTCTCATTAGAGAAATTTTACAGGAGAGGCAAAAAACCATTTCGATAAAAAAATTCGCACATAGAAGTGTTTTTCATCCGAGACTTGTTTTGGATTTAAAGAAGTATAACTTGCTTTACAAGATGAAATAGTCAAAGTCTGTTTATGTTTATTTAAAACCTTTTTATGTGCCTTACTAACGAAAAATTACAAAAATTTGAGAGAAATGTTACTTTAATACCAATACAAAAATCTAGCAAGTCGGCTTACTATGATTTTGAATTGATTCTTTTTGTGGTTTGAACCTAGATTCTTGACATAATAAGCTAGCAAAACCAGAATTAGGGAAGTTGATCAGGACTTTTATTCGTTTTTATAGAAAATTTACAATGTTGCAATCTAATATTAGGCAGGTAGGTACTTATCCTTATCTGGGAATTCTAAAAACCTCGAAAAGACTCAAGATTGACTCAACCAATCCTGAATAATTTTTAATTCAGTGATAAACATTAATTACTAGGATCATAATGATACAATGAATAAATATAGAAAAAAGGAGTTTAATTATTAATCAACAATTAAGCATAATCAGGAATTAACCCGCCCCCGGACTGGAGATCAATTGATTCATCATTGATCGGTAGTTGAGGCCACAAATCACATCTTGTTTCTGGTATGAGAGGCAAAAGTTTTGAAATTATATTTTCTTTTTTTCGTGCTGGAATGCCTCGAGATGTTGATACTTCATTGGGAAGCTCTGTCACTTTGTAGGTTTTGGACAGGAAATCTAACTCTACAAATGGTTCGTTATATTGTCAAAGTAATCCATAGAAGTTTCATTGCTATATAAAATATTTTCGCAAAAATCATTTGTGTCTAAAAACCGAGAAATCATTCCGTTATCAAGGTCGGGAACATAATCTGGATCTGCAACTGAATCATCATCACTGAAATCGCTGGATTGCTTATTGTCTCTCCAAATACGCGGTATTTCTGAAAATTCATGCTGAGTGCAATGAGTAGAAGGTTGAGCGCCAAAGTTAGTAGCATGCGGGGCAAAAGAGTTATTTTCACTTGAAGTAGATGTTAATTGTAGTTTCTTATTATTGGATGCAATGTCGTTTGTTACAGTCGTGCTAGGACAAAAAACAAAATACACACATAGTCAGATTGGTTAGTCAAGCAACATAAAACCAAGTAAACCTAAGTTATAAGTACACATAGCTGAAATTGTCTGTTTTATATTCGAAGTATCTATGTCTCGTTGGCATAAGTATTGCTAACTGAATGATAGAACAATAAATTTTAAGTTGTTTACGACATCTTTACTATAATAAAAGTAAAGATCGCACAAAATATGTTAAAAAGCGTTTTAAAAGTGTTTGCACCTTCATCCAAGCCCAATCATAACTTAAAAAAATAAAAACTGAAACACCCAGTACTACTCACAGGCTAAAAAAATACTAAATTATCTACCTTTTAAGAGCAGCTGCCAAAATTCGACTCAATTGATCACTTTCGTTCATGATGAATGCGTCCACGCAGTAACGCATGCTACGACCAACAACAAACTTCAAGTTTGAACTCGTTCCCGATCCCTAATCGCAACAGGCGCGGGCGCGGGAGCGGGCGTTTTGACCGTTAACGCTAACTTCATTGATTTGCTAGGTTTTATTACTAAAATATTTGAATTCCGCGTTCAATTCTTCGCCAATTTTCAATTCAAAAACTTAGTATGGGACTATTTTGGAATTTAAAAACCTAGTAAGTACCGTTTACAAATTCAAAATCCTAGTATATACCACATTTGCTAGGTTTCTAAGCTTGGAAATGTTACTTACTAGTTTTTTGAATTTGGTATTGGCAACTATAAAGTGCACTTGCTAGGTTCGATGGGTCTCATAACTTCGCTTCTAATTGTGATAGGAATACAGGTGTTTTTGCATTCGACGCAGCGCAAAATTTGGGGAAGATTCATCGAAAAAAAGGATTTTGCCAAAATATGTCCCTTGCTAGGTTTTGATTTGGGACAGCCGATAAGGCCGTATACAGGTGACGTGAAATTTTCACTTGCGTTGGCTCCGTGAATGGTAACAAACAAACCGTGCTTACAACCTTATCCACAAACCGTAACCTTGGTACAGAGTAGGGTAACCGAAACAGAGACGCGCAGATTATTTTTTAGCATATTAGTATTATTCCACTGCTCCTTTACCAAGCAGTGGAATAATACTAATATATAATGTTTTGAACTTTCGCGATTGTTACTCATATTTATATGTACGCGGGACTTAATCACGATTTTATTTACCTTCTCGACGTTTCGGCCGCGTTACAGCGAAAACGCGGGTAGTTCGAGGAGCCGTTACTGATGAAAATCAAGTGCGCGTAGTTCGAAGAACCCGGGCTGCGAAACAAACGACGCGCTCTGCTTCAGTCAACTCGTGACCACGGTCGCTGTAACGCGGCCGAAACGTCGAGAAAGTAAATAAAATCGTGATTAAGTCCCGCGTACATAAAATACTAATATGCTAAAAAATAATCTCCGGGACTGGACAAAACCGTGACTATTTCCTGTTTTGTGGCCAGTTTTAGCATTTTTTTTTGTTGGGTTGACAGTTTAATAGTGACAGATTGCTAGCCTATCGTCTAAAAGATACCTTAACATATTATTTCCCTAATCGCCTTTTACGACAGCCACGGAAGAAATAGAGAGACCTCTAAATTAACCCGACACTACATGGAATAATATTTGGTAATAATAATATTAGGTACCTACAGTTAAAAGTGTTAGATTACTCGAGCTAAATACCAGTTGGTTTAGTGCATAATGTAAAATTTTCTTATCTATTACTAAAATCGATGCCATGGGGACTGATCTAAAAAAGCCACTTTGTTTTATAGATAATCTGAAACACAAATTTCCGTTAGTGTCGGGTTTAGAATAGCACCTCTTCATTTTTTCCGTAGATGTCGTAAGAGGCTACAGGCTAGCAATCTGTCACTATTATGTCCGCCAACTCAAAACCTAAAAAATATGCTAGAAATGGCCACGAAGCGTGAAGTGGTCGCGGTTTTATTTCTATATGTAGCGTTTCATGTCCCTACCACATTTAGAAACACAGGCGTGATGTATGTATTGTATGTATGTATATGTCACCGGAAAATAACACATTCCGTAAGTTTATAAATTTCCTAGGAAGTTTATAAACTTTCGTACGATTCCAAACGGGAGACAAAAAATGTTTTTACGCCCACATTTTTGCAAAATTTAATATAATCTAACCTAACCTAACTTAATCTAACATAGCTAAATGTAATCTGATTTAAACTTACATAATCTAACCTAAGCTAACCTAACGTAAATTGATTATTTTACGGCAATGCGGCCGTAAAATAATACAATTTGTCTGTCATTTGGAATCTTACGGAAGTTTATAAATTTCCTGAAATTTTTTAGGAAATTTATAAACTTACGGAATGTGTTATTTTCCGGTGAGGTGACATAATATAATAATTATATAAAATACGGAAACCTCTCTGATAATAGCCTACCCTATTTTAACCTGAGCACACAAAGCGCGGCACACAATAGGCTCAGAGTATCGAATCTTGATTTTTTGCGAAAGCCCGTTGTTATAATTTTCTAAAGCTCATTGTAGGGCGGAAAACAAGGCTTTAGCCGAAACACTCGGGATTTCTGTTGCCATATGAATTTTTGGAACAGAAAATAGCTTAAGAGTGGGTGATTCAGATTTCTTAATGTACAAATTTATAAGACCTTTGTTTTTTTTAAAGGGTAAAAACTACATATTTCGTTAGTCGCCTCTTATGCAGCCAGGGAATAAATGGAGAAGTGTTATTCTATCCTGACACCACACAGAAGATAGATTTAGGTAGGTATGTTTTAGGTGACAGGCTAGCAACCGAACGCGCCACTATCATACTACATCTTCCATTCTGTGTTCAAACCTAAAATTATGCTAGAGAGTAAAATAATCATAATCATGGTTTCATCCGTACCACGTTTCGTATTCTCAGCTTACCCCATTTGAGAACATAGACGTGATTGTATGTAGGTATGTATGTAAGATTTGAGAAACACATACATAATATCTTAAAATATACTAAAGTGACATCTGCTCCAACGTCATTGCTTTATAACTATAAAACTGGAAAACTAGATAAAAGCGAACAAATTCCGACGTTTTAGAAGAACATCGCTTTGCTTCAGATTAAAATGCTTCAGTAACTCGGGAACCGCAAATTAAACTTGAATAATTAAAATATTAACCAGCGTATTATATGCGAGGTAAGGCCACGTTTTTGTATACGCTTAGCGATGTTCATAGCGATAGATGTTTAAACCTAAATGTTTGTACAAAATGTACCATGATTCGGCGACTTGATGACCTTAAAATTGAAAACTAATGGGGAGTGATTTTGGATATTGCTTGTTTTTGTGTGAAAATCACAGCAACCAAGTGTAAAAAAAGACGTATTTATACAAAACCAATGAAACAGGCCATTGGCATTATTATTATTGAGGATGCATTCAACTATTCAGCTTTGGAATAAATTAATTTATTTTGTTACAATAATTACATTCCAAGGAAACCTTAACTCTTTTTTAGGGTTCCGTACCCAAAGGGTAAAAACGGGACCCTATTACTGAGACTTCGCTGTCTGTCTGTCCGTCCGTCCGTCC
>BHDV01034542.1:123605-150129 GCA_005406045.1 Adoxophyes honmai
AAGGCGAGAGCGAAGCGCAGCGAGCTCCCGCCTTGGCCTTCGAGGTTAGTATTTTTTTTATAAAAGCTCGGAAATTGTTATTTTTTAAATAAGTCAACTAAGTATTAGCTAAAACATCTTGGTTTCAATATTTTCATTTTCAACATTTCATGGTCACCCTACAATATTAGTAGTAGTACAATGCGGCTAAACGTGGGCCGCCTTTTTGAAGAACGTTTCGCAATAACAATCCGGCTGAACGTTGAGCCGCCGCTTTACAAGACGGCGCTGTTTTGCAAAACGGCTAGGCATTATGTAAAACGGCGGATTATACAATCCGCCTGCGACATATACATAAATACGTACCTACCTACATACATTATGATATTTATTTTTATGATTTATGTCTCTTCCCAAATGGATTAGGTTAGGTTAGTACACGGAGCGTGGCATAGACAAAACCATGATTATTACTATTTTATTCTTCACATTCACTTCTAGCATAATTTTAAGTTTGAAAACAGCTTGAAGAGGTAGAGTATAATAATATTTATATGTATGTACGCGGGACTTAATCACGATTTTATTTTATTTACCTTCTCGACGTTTCGGCCGCGTTACAGCGACCGTGGTCACGAGTTGACTGAAGCAGAGCGCGAGGTTTGTTTCGCAGCCCGGGTTCTTCGAACTACCCGCACTTGATTTTCATCAGTAACGGCTTCTCGAACTACCCGCGTTTCATCAATATTGTCCACCATTCCGCTATTACACCGACACACAACACTAACAATGTCAGACGCTCGCATCGAATGTTCGTCTCTAGGCTGACACTTATTAATAACCGGATTCCATGAAGACGAAAGCTTAAAACCATCCCCTCGGTTAAAATTTTTATACTTTTTAATTTCAACCGCTTCACGCACTATTCGCGAGTAATAATGTCAATAATAATAGTGACAAGTTACTAGCCTGTCACCTAAAGGAAACCTAATCTTATTACCTTAGTCACCTCTTAAGACGTCCACGGAAGAAATGGAGAAGTGTTATTCCATCCCGACACCACACAGAAATTTAAAAAATAAAACTTGGCAAATATTTTTTCACTCAGCTTTAAAAAAAGCAAATTTAAGAAAACAACCTCATCCGTTTGTTTGTCGACACAAAAGCCCGCGCAGTGAAACATTAGCGTTTTTATCAAAACCAAACGCATCAGTCATCAAAACAAAACCGCTGACTAATGATAAAAAGAATAACCCTAAATTCGTCGGCAATAAATAAAGGCTGAACATTAGCTCAGGGCTGGGCGCGCGGCGAGCTCGAGTATGAATATGCGGATGAGTATGCGTACTAAAGAATGTTAACGTATCTCTTACGTTTCGATTTGCTGGAGAATGAAATAGGTAAAGAAATATTTCTCAATCAATTTTTCTGTAACTGCTTTAGGCCGTCATATCACTTAAAAATGTTTGGCATTTGTCAGAAAGAACGAATAGTCCCCGGCAAGTTAGTTAGCATTTTTTTTCTATTTGAAGATAAAGGCGATGCACAAACTTAACTGTACAACAAAATGCTAAACACAAGTACGTTGATTTTACGGTAATTATTATCCCGTTTTTTTTTTAATAAAAAAAAGCAATAAATTTAAGATGACCAGTATAATACAATTACAAGGAATAAAAGCTTGTGTTACCATGTTAAGATGTTTTTAATTGTCATTCAATTTATTACGGGATATAATCTCATTTCACATTTCAATCGTGTTTTAGGGCCTATGAAATTGAAAAATAAAATAAAATAAAATTCTATGTTTGATAAACATCCTTCTTGGAGCTACAACCACAGCAACTATTTAAAGCCACAATTTGAAGCCCGTGCAATTGAGCATAAAATTATAATAAAATTCTTTGACGTCGTAAACCAATTCTACTCAAGAGCACGCCTTGAATAAAGAGCAATGTAATCCAGCCAGCGGAAAAGTACGCATTGTATTTCCGTAACCAAATCCTGCGGGCCAGAACGTATGTGAATTGAATCTGAAACATTGGCTCCTGCCCCCAGCTCACCCCAGATTGCAGATTGGAAATGTCGAGATAGCAATATTGCCGAGCAGAAGTAATAAACAAAAAAGAACTGAGAATAAAATTGGCTCAGTACCTATGTTAATCGCTTTCAAGAGTTTTCGATTTTTACAAAGTATTAAACGAACTCACTTCCGTATTTTTAAGCTGAACTGTTATGGAAGCCACAATTAATTTTAAAAACAGTTTCAACATTAATAAACAATATACAGATACTTAGGTTATGAATAAAGCGATCTATTTCTATCTATGGTAATGAGAGAAACCGTAGTAACTCGAAATTGGTTACTTTGATTGTATAAATCTAGTAATTATTGAAAGCCTTTAACTTCAATACGAACGGTATCAAATCGTCTCCATTAACTTTACGTCTAACTTTAAGTAGGTAAACGTATTTCTCCTCAAACTCGAGTATGAGTATGATCAAAGTGTCCTTTTCCCACCACTATCAACCCTTTTCGTTCAGTTTACATTTTAATGTAAAGCATTACCCTAATAGCACTGCTAACGACTGGGTGCTTTGGACGTTTTTTTACCCTGCTCCTTTTTGTGAAGCTTTTGCTGACCATGATTGCGATTAAATTTTATTGAATCATATTTTTGGAGAGCAGCTGAAATTTTAAACTTTCGGTTTTGTTCAGTTTCCAGTAAAAAAAAGTATAAAAGGAAAATTAGTTGTGACCGCGGTTAATGAATTATGGACTTTTCCAGCGTCTAGCATATTTTTTTAGGCTTTGAGTTGGCAGGTCTAATAAATAGTAACAGGTTGCTAGCCTGTCGCCTAAAATATACCTAAACTTTACTGACGTATAATCTTGAGAATTAGGGCATCCTATATAACGCTACGGAACCCTTCGAATACGAAGCCATCTCGCACTTGTCCAGTTTTTGCAGTGCTACAACAACATACTTACAATAACGCATGTGTTTCCATAATATGGTAGGCAGAGCACAATAAATGTTACATAACCATAACCATGACCATTTCACGTTTCATAGCCACTTGTACCTATATTAGGTTTAAAAACATACATACATATATATCGTCACGCCTCTTTCCCACAGGGGTAGGCAGAGACTACTTTGTTCCACTCGCTACGATCCTGACATACCTCTTTTGCTTCATCCACATTCATCAATCTCGTCATACATGCTCGTCGGTTTCGGGTACTCTTGACCTGACCTGTTTCTAAAACTTCCGCGATTTGGTCACGGAACGTCCGTCTAGGTCTTCCCCTCCCGCTGCACCCATCCACTTTCGCCGTATTTTGTTTTGTCAGTCTTCTTTTATCCATCCTCTCTATGTGTTTTAAAAACAGAAGTGGTATAATAGTGAAAGGTTACCAGAGTGTCGCCCAGAGCCTACCTACACCTATTATTTCCTTAGTCATCGCTTACGTGTCACCCCGTTTGGTGCCGGGTTAGAATAGCACCTCCCCCTTTCTTCCCGTGGGTGTCGTAAGAGTTGACTCTGGGAAAGGGTTAGTGTATTGTGGGCGATAGGCTAGCAACCTGTCACTGCAATATCAAGTTTAACCACCTGGTTACCCTGAAATTGCTAAACGTGGCGCTGGATTTTTGAATTCATGTGCTCTGCCTACCCTGGGAATACAGGCGTGAGAATTTGTATGTATGTATGTATGTCATCGCTTACGACATCCACAAAAGAAATAGAGAGGTGTTATTCCCCACTGACACCACAGAACAATTTGATTAACAGGTGTACCTAGCGCTACAGTAAAGCAAATTCTGACAAGCCGTACTTCTCTGAAGTATTCAACCTTGACATTTGAAGTTCATTGGGCTTTCTAATTAGTAATCTTCTAACCGTGCTAGCAACACGTCCTGGGTAAACCCTTTAAATCCTGCTTCGGGGTAGCCAGGATAAGGCGCGGTCTTAGCCCTAGAAAAGGGTTACCCCTCGGCTCTATCAGAACTGTAATGATTTAAGGAGCATACACATGCCTGCACTTACAAACGGGGTATGAAGAGCACACGAAACGCTACAGCAGGGGTCACCAAATAGCGGACCGCGGTCCGCATACGGACCGCCGACCCATTGTATGCGGACCGGAAAAAAAAACTATTTTCATCGCCAGGATTTAATGTCAATAGTTTGATCCAATTCCACTCCAAACTTCAGACAGAAAATAAAAAATGACACTGTTTCTCATTGATGTGTAAATAATAATACCTTTGTAATATCCGTAATTAGGTACCTACCTTTGTTTATTTTTTTTATTAAATGTGTCCACACACATATTTATGTTTACGCGGGACTTGATCACGTTGAAACGTCGAGAGGTAATTAAAAAATACCGTGATCAAGTCCCGCGTAAACATAAATATGTGTGAGAATGTGTCCACACAGTCCGCGAATTTCATGTCATTTCTTAAAATGAACCCCGAGCGAAACGAATTGGTGACCCCTGCGCTACATTGTCGAAACCTGAAAGTTTTACGTATTGTAGCCACTTCCAGCAAATGTTTACATATATCACGCTTGTATTTCCAAACGGGGTAGACAGGCACACGATACGCTACATGGACAAAACCAGGACTATTTCACGTTTCGTGGCCACTTCTAGCTTAGTTCTTAGGTTTTAAGTTGGCCAGTATAATAGTGAAAGGTTGCAACCTGTGGCCTAAAATTAGTCGCCTCTGACGACATCCATGGAAGAAATTGAGAGGTGTTATTCTAAATCTGTCATCGCACGGCACAATTTTAGCTTTTAATTTAAGAGGTCAATAGTTTTGTCTATGAAGCCATTCGTGTTCTCTGCCTACCCCATTTAGGAACACAGGCATAATGACGTATGTATGTAAGTATTGAAACACGGAATCCGCCATAATGATTTATTCTTTCTAAACATCTTCCGTCCTTATCCTACACACTACGTTTCTACTATTTGTCGCTCATTCTAACACTGGTTTCGCATTCTTGCATCTCTGTCACATCTTAACACATTCACGCTTTCTATCCCTTTCACACATCTAGTACCTATTAAAGGTAGGCGTCCACAGGCCCGCATCGCACGCATCGGACGCTTCGCTTTCAATCAAATTATATATGGCGATGTGCGATGCGTACGATGCGGACAGGTGGACGCACTTATATGAGTTTCTATACGAATAATACTACGATCCGTTGCGTGCGATGCGTCCGTTGCGTACGATACCGATAAGTGGACGCTTACCTTAAGAATATCACCTTACATCCGTACCAATATATATTATAAATGTGAAAGTGTGTTTGTTTGTTTGTCCGTCTTTCACGGCTAAACGGAGCGATGGATTGACGTGATTTTTTAGGTAGAGATAGTTTAGGGCATATATAGTGACACAGGCTACTTTTTGTCTCTTCAAAACCCCCCATTTTCCTAAAATGAGGGGTGGAAGTTTTCAATGTAGAAAGCTATAAATTGGTATGTGTGCTATCTCTTCTGTGATACCCCGAATTTAACGCGAGCGGAGCCGCGGGCAAAAACTAGTAATATATAAGATAGAAGTGGCCACAAAATGTGAAATAGCCACCGTTTTGTCTATGTAGCGTTTTGTGTGCTCTGCCTACCCCATTTGGGAATACAGGCGTGACTGTATGTATGTGTAATATATAATATCACGTTTAGATACAGTAGCCACTTAATGAGTATTACGTCACGTTGGCCTTTAATCGCCGAGGCTTGGCTACTATGCTAATTTAGGTTAGTTACAATCTAGCCTAAACACACTGCGGTGACATTCAAATTAGGGTCTAGCACTCTCGGTTCTGACGCGTATTTGTCAGCTTTGACATAAATTTGAACTGCCTCGTTAAGTTCAGTTCTGTTGCTCGATAGAATTACATTTCAACGCCAACTGTAATATTTTAAACATAAAACTACCACTCACTCATAGTGAAATCTGTTATTTATCTGTATCAAAGTTTAAGACATCAAACGCCATCTGTTAATAGCTTTGTAAACTAACTGTGTATAACTTGTGTATGTGTGAGTGATGCTTCAAAATAAATACTCGTTCATTCGTTCGTTACCAAAAAAGCAAGTTGTTTCATTATAAAATCTACTCACGTTTTTTATGTCGAGATTAGCTCGACATGTTTCGGGCCCACCCGTGACCCATCATCTGTAGCTACGCGACACGGCAGCGGATAGACGCGCACTGCGCGCTGCCGCTCTTTCCGCGCGTCCCATCCCAACTGTAATAAATTAAAATTATAACCAAACTCTCAAGTCTTGGATGCTTATGTATATATGTCACCGGAAAATAATACATTCCGTAAGTTTATAAATTTCCTAGGAAGTTTATAAACTTTCGTAAGATTCCAAACGGGATACAAATAATGTTTTTACGCCCACATTTTTTGCAAAATTTAATACCTAACCTAATCTAACATAACTAAACCTAATCTGATCTAAACTAACCTAACCTAACCTAAGGTAAATTGATTATTTTACGAAAATGCGGCCGTAAAATAATACAATTTGTCTGTCGTTTGGAATCTTACGGAAGTTTATAAATTTCCTGAATTTTTTTAGGAAATTTATAAACTTACGGAATGTGTTATTTTTCGGTGACATAAAGATAGATAGATTTATCCGTATATCTAATGTCCACAGCAGATGCATCAAACAGCTTGATTCGAGACTAAATGGTTGGCGTAAGTTGCATAATGATATTATGATTATCTTACAACATTCCTAACTCACGTTTGGTTGATTGCAGCCTAACTCAATTTAGCTAAAATATTTGGCTCGATTAAGCGTGTTACACACTGAGCAGATACGGTATGATATTTGTTACTGAACAGATATCTGTCAATATTGCTCCCTATACAATTCAATGAGCTAACACACACAGCTCAGATTTACCGTCAAGTATCTGTTGGCACTGACATATGGAAAGATGGCATTTATACGCAGATAAAATATTATCGTATATGCGTAGTCTGTGACGAGCTTTATGGTACAGAACGAAGTCTTTTAATACATCAAAATAATTATGAGAGTTGAAAATTATAATCATCGAAACATTTCAAATTAGCGTACAGAAACGTAAGATGCATAGAAATTCAAGCGGCTTCCGTAACACAACAAAATCAGAATTTAATTAAGCTGTATTTAATCACCCTGTTTCTTGTTAATAATTAACATAATTAAAACAAGTTACCTTTGATGGCTCAACTTGGTGGAAATTTTCAAAATGGCGTCACTCGGAATTAAACTTTCGGAAGTTTATCTTAATATTCAAAATTAACTGTATCCATTTGTAAGATAACGGTGTATTAAATTTTAATGTGTCCGTTGAACAGTCACTTCACTTTTCATGTCATTTTACTGGTCGTTATTAAAATATTTATGAACATGTAAAAAATATTTTACTAGTCTCTTCGTTGCGTCATTGGTAATACTTACTGTGACTTAATTTGGACTTTTGAATTGGCTAGCTACATGATGCGTTGGTTTGGGCACGTGGAGAGAATGTGTGAAGTAAGGGTGTGTGAGCAAATCTACAAAAAAGTGTAAGGGCAAGACGGTCGAGGGCGCCCTCGAAGAACGTATATCGATCAGATCTGCAATGTTATATGATACGGAAAAAAAACAGTTACGTTATTTCTTTATCTTATTCCGGTACATTGGAGTTTGAAAGTTCCTCGCGACATTATTTTGCATATAAGAGGAGTTTACTTTATTCCCAAGCGTGGCGGAATCCGATAAGACCTAATTTAAATGGGAGAGATTCAGATTAGCATAAAGGCCTTTTTATGAATACAAGGCTGGTCGGAGTATTCACAAAATGACGTTTCTATGTCGATCGTATGTATAAAATAAATACGGCGACTACGCGATCGCAAATGGCATACATATATACATACATACATCAATCTTACGCCCGTATTCCAAAGAAGAGTACGGAGTACGGAGAGGAGTAGTAGGACAGAACACATGAATTCTAAAATCCAGTGCCACGTTTAGCAATTTCAGGGTAACCAGATGGTTAAACGTGATATTGCAGTGACAGGTTGCTAGCCCATCGCTCACAATACGCTAACCCTTTCCCAGAGTCGACTCTTACGACACCCGCGGGAAGAAAGGGGGAGGTATTATTCTAACCCGGCACCACACGGTAACTTTAGACAATAAACATACTACAGACTAAGAAAGGTTTAAGTTTTAGGTGATAGGGACGCAACATGCAACATACATACGTGTACATTCAAGCCTGTATTTCCAAACGGAACGCCACATGGACAAAACCATGACTATTTCATGTTATTGTTATGTACCTACTTGTATAATATTTTTCAAGTTTTAAGTTAAGAGGTACAATAGTGACAGGTTGCTAGTCTATCGCCAAAAATGTACCTTAACACGTTCACGGACACGGGACCATCTCGATTTTTTTGTGATACGGCACAGAAATTCCCCATACAAAATTGTATGACGTCTGGGGACGGAATGTCATATTGCTCAGTTTTGCTCAGCTCCTGCTGTGGCACACGGCGACTAAACGGCGGAATATGTATGCGAATTATCCGTCCACAGACGTAGTGCCACAATACGAGGTCTGTATGTGGCTGACAGAGGTAACTTGTGAGCACCAGTTTGAGTGCTTGCTGTGACACTGGCGGGTTTGTGTTACAGCCAAAAACGGCACAGAGTCCTAAACTCCCTATAAATACTATGACAAACATTCGGCTGTGGACGAATCGCCACTTTTAATGAAAATTTAATTCCCGTCTATAGACGTAACGCCATATTACGAGGGTTTTAGTTTACGTCTCTCGACGTACTGTCCGTGAACGTGTTAACCTTATGACATAGTCGCTTCTTACGATATCCACGGACGAGATGGAGAGGTTTATTCTAAACTCGACACCACACGGCTGAAAAAAAGCAAAGGTTGCATTGAAGCGTGAAGCCGTGTCCTCGACTTTTTATTTTCAGCTGGCGTCAAAAACGGTCTATCCGTTAAAAATGTGCGTTGTCATAGATTAACAGACAGTCAGGGTTGCTACAAAGTTCGTTGCCCCCTAACACAGATGTGGAAAGCTCCTAAATATCGTGCCTAATGTGCGAACGATCAAACAAAATGTCGCGTGAACGCTGCGTCGCAAATTCACTAGTTTTATTCAGGTTTTGGGCACACTGGGTACTAAAAATGTTATTTCAAGTGCTGCCATCTATGAGCAACAGTTTGCGATCGTCAAGGGGACCAGAATCATTGAAATAAAATGACGTTGAGTTGACTTGAAGGACACCTTTATGAAATCACGCTAATACTATAAATGCGATCGTGTGCGGGAGTATGTATGTATGTTGTACTCCCAAATGGCGGGACTAATTTTGATGAAATTTGGTGCCCTGGATTAGCACATAGGTCACTTTTATACATAAAAATACAATACATAGATCCCGATCCCGAGATTCCGTGGGATTGCGATAAATTAATTTCTACGTGGATTTGCGAGCAACAGCTAGAATTATTATAATTATTTTAGTAAATCTTAATTTAGCGTTTTTAGTAATATATGCTGAATTGGATACAACAGAAAAGATTTAGGAAACATTACTTTTTAGTACTAATACTAATATGTTAGAAAATAACTCTGTCTCCATCATATCGAATCGATTTCTTTTACAAGACACTCACATCACGAAAGAAAACAACCTCTTTTCTCCCTCCTTCTGTTTAATCATGAACTGAGAAACTACGAGCCATAGACGAACACTCTACACATCAAGTGTACTCCAAGTGTATCCACATCTCAAACATTTGATATACCTCGACAACCCGCGACTGATATAATCTGCGAGCGTTTTCCACATCCATTGCTGGATGGAAACGATCCACCAAGACAAGGAAGCAAGAATACCCGTAATGTACAGCTAACGGGGAAAAGCGTCGTCGTGTGTTTCATATTGTTCCGGGGCTATGCTGGCAGGCCCCCAAATGACGTCATTATCATTTTGTGCCCCGATAAATAAAAGGCATGTCGTTATGTGCCCCAAATGAGAAGAATTAGGGGCAATTATTATACATTATTATGTGTATTTGTTCGTCGGAATGATGACGTTAGGCGAATTATTGGGATTGGTTTTCGTTGCGGGCGGGAATGTAGGTTTTTTTTGGCAATTAGTTACTGCTATATGATAATATGTAGATTCGAGAATCATATATTTTCACATGGGATATAAAACATTACGTAGAGAAAACTATGAGTATTTCACACAAACACAACTTTCACACGCCTATTTCACTCAATACTACTTTGCTTAACTTGCTACAATCCTGAAACACCTTTTTTAATTCATCCACATTCACTATCTCATAAGGTAAAATTACCAATGCTCGACGCCTCAACGCCCAGTAGTTGGCACCCATCTGTCACCTGTCTTACTATTACATAAGGTAGCAAGTGCCAAGTATTGGGTCAGTGTCGAGCACAGGAACGTTTACCTTACATGCTCGTTAGTTTCGGGTACTAATTGACCTAGCCTTGATCTTAAATGTCACCGTTTTGACTACTTAATTTGACAAGTTAATGCTTAAAAGAGGAAAGAGGCGTAATAGTGACAGGTGGCTAGTCTATCGCCTAAAGGCTACCTAAACCTATACCTAGGTATCTTTAGTCGCCTCTTACGCTATTCAATTACAAAAATAAGGTGTTATTTCTAATTTGACTGTTAAGAGGATAGGAGTCGCCCCGCTTCAAACCGCTTCTCCATACAAACGTAGTCCCCTGTTTTCTCCGTGAATAATGACATTAGAGCAAAAATTTTTTTTACGTTATATTTGTATCTGTTTTGGCTATGCCCCTATGATTTGCTTTTATCGATATACTAAAAAAAATTAAAAATTAAAAAAAAAAAAAAACGACAAAAGCATAGGGGCATAGCCAAAACAGATACAAATAATAACGTAAAAAAAAAAAATTTCTCCTATCAGACAGCCGGTAAAAACATGTTTTTCTCCCTTTAAATTTCTGCTCAGATCCGTAACGTTGTTACAAACAATTTTTCCGCCCGACAAGTTGACTTGATAAAAATAAATTTCCATCCAAACTCGAATGAACTTACGTAATTCTTTGAACAGTTTCAATACGTTAGGTACCAAGTTTGTGTTTCGTGAAGTATGAATAAAACTGTTTATAGACATCTAAGCTAGTGTTGACGTGAAAAACCGGCCAAGTGCGAGTCGTACTCCGCACCTAAGACTGCAAAAAAAAATCGCGATTTTTGTATGGCAGCCAGCATTTTTTATTGTTACAACGGCAATAGCAATACAATAATTTGTGAAAATGTCAACAGTCTAGCTAGCATGGTCCATGGGATATAGCCTAGCGACAAATGGACGGATGGACAGCGAAGTCTCAGTAATTGGGTCCCGTTTTCACCCTTTGGGTACAGAACTCTGAAAACTACTATGAGACTGAGAGAAGTTAATTATAGTCAAATCTTAAATCGGGTTTAGCTCGACATGTTGCAGGCCACAAATAGTCACTAGACCTCCATCTCGGAGCCTAGGACTGTAAGGCCGTGGTCGCCTTCAGCCGCCGCCCGCGGCCGACAACGGCCCGCCGCCCGCGGCGTTTGAATAATAGTAGTAAACGGAACGCCGCACGCGGCGGGCGAAAACGACCACTCCCAAGCACCACCATTACTTTACACTACCACTACATTACACTACCATTCAGACGCCGCGGGCGGCGGGCCGTTGTCGGCCGCGGGCGGCGGCTGAAGGCGACCACGGCCTAAAGCACCATCTGTGAACTACCTTCGGAGCTGCTTACTCCCAATCCCATACGAAATTAAATAATAAATAAATAAGTGACAAAAGAATCTGAATTATTCGTAACGTGTGTTTATTGACCTTTCACGGAAGACTTTAGACACCCTGTCAATTTTATTAAATTGTCCCAATTATAATACTTTGACGAAATAATTAAAACTTTAAGACAAGAAAAGATAATTCGAGCGCTTTTTATTTTTGACTTGAAAAATTGCCGGCCCTTTTGAGTTTTTAACGAGTTTTGTTACTTTACCTGTTATTTAGTTTTATGAGATGAAATAAACTTTTCCCAAAGTTTTGGATGCGACTCCTTGAATTAGCTACACTTTTGTTCTTGCCTTACTTTTGGAGTTTTGTCTTTTTTATTAATTACCCTGTCATCCGCTTTCCAGTGGATTTTTTTTAAGATTCCGTTCCCAAAAGATAAAAACGGGACCCTATTACTATGACTTCGTTGACTGTCTCTCTGTCCGTCTGTCAAAATACCGGAACAGTAGACCTATGCAATTGAATTTTTCACAATGATGTATTTCTGTTGCCGCTATAACAAAAATAGGTACCTAATAAAATTCAAAATAATAATTATTATTATTCTCCCATAGGTAAAACGTGTCTTGCTGTTTTGGTACGGAAACCTTCGTCCGCGAGTCCAATTCGCACTTGGTCTTTTTTCTATTAATTAACCAGTAATCTGCTGTCCAGTGGATTATTTTACAAGGTATCATCATTAAAATCAAAATACGAGTCTATCTCGTCTTCGTAGAGAATAGTGATGTGCCGGATCGTTAAAAATGTATATCCGCGGATACGGATCTGAATATGGATATTTTGAGTCAAGATCCGCGGATACGGATACGGATTTTTATTTTCTTATTCATTTGGTGTCAGCACCCACGGCCTCGAAACGATAGTTGACGTTACGCTCGCCGCAACGTCAGGCAGGACATGTTTTGACTTGCATAACTTGCATTGCGCGGATAATTACTTTTGTTTTGGTTATAAAGATCTATCTATCTAGATGTCTGCAATGTAAAGGTGCCAAATATTTGAATTAAATACATAAAATTACTCTGAATGGATTTTAATAGTTTTTTAATTTAAAATATCTCATCACTTGAAAAAGATCCGTAAAAGATCCGCTCGAAAAGTAACGGATACAGATACGGATACGGATTTTTCTTTTCCCTCGGATATCCGCGGATACGGATACGGATATCCGGAACATCACTAGTAGACATACGCATCAGTTTGTATAAGAACGTTGTCTTTTCACGACAGTTCTGTTGTGCAAACGTGCCGCTGGGAGGCGCTGTCTTAGTTCCCATACAAATTGATGCGTATGAACGTAGACGAGAGTGTCTCGTGTTTTTATCGTAATGACGACACTTGTGGTAGGTAATGGCTGCGAAGCGTGACATGATCATAATCATGGTTTATCTATGCCCGTGTGGTGCCGGGTTAGAATAACACCTCCCCCTTTCTTCCCGTGGGTGTCGTGAGATTCGACTCTGGGAAAGGGTTAGTGTATTGTGGGCGATGGGCTACCTGTCACTGCAATATCACGTTTAACCATCTGGTTACCCTGAAATTGCTAAACGTGGCACTGGATTTTTGAATTCATGTGCTCTGCCTACCCCTCTTGGGAATACAAGCGTGAGAATACGTATGTATGTATTTATCTATCTCAAGTTTCGTATAGAGCACATATAGGTATACATTTGGGGACATAGGCGTGATTGTATGTATGTACCTCTTACAAACAATAAAGGTGTCAAATAAATCAAACTTGGAACAATTTCAAACCACCCAAAACGTCTCAAATCAATCCCACGCATCTTCAAACTTGAACTTTACCCTCTTACATTTAAAGTTGTAATAAGAACCATTTGGCGAAGTTACAACTATTTCTTGATGGAACACTTAGCTAGGGTTCCCACTCGACTATCCACGGGCGAGATCAAAGGATTGTAGAGGTTTGGTAGGTGACAAAGGCGAGGGACAACCCTAATGGAATGTGAGGATACGGGAAACTTAAGTGGTTGGACAACTATCGTGACGTTCCTGAAGATGGTCACGTGTCACGTGGAGAAGGCAAAACAATTGTTTTTTTCTACATAACATTAGGGTATGCTTTTGTACTTAGTACTCGATTTATTTATACATTTGCTTTCCGCCCGCGGCTTCGCCCGCGTGGAATTCGGTTATATTGCGGTATAAAGCGAACATTCCCTCGGGAACATCATTTTTTTCTAAAAGTACCCTATTATTTAATCCGGACTTCTATCTTTACGTCTGCAAAATTTCAAAGCAATCGGTTCAGTAGTAACGGCGTGAAAGCGGAACAAACAAACAAACTCACTTTCCGATTTATAATATTAGTAAGGGTAAGGAAGTAAGGATACATCACGCTTGTACATAGACAAGTTGTGACTATGTCACGTTTCGTTGCACTTTTAGCCTTTTTTAGGTTTTAAGTTGGAAGGTATAACGTTGGTAGTAGTATAAAGTATAAAAGTTGGTATAAAGTTTGTAGGTATAGTGACAGGTTGCTAGCCTGTTGCCTAAAATGTACCTTAACCTATCCTTAGTCGCCTCTTACTACATCCACGGAAGAAATGCAGAGGTGTTGATCCCAATGAATAAAATAAACGATAATTAATTACTCGCCTTTAATTCTTCTAATTAGCTTTGTCTGTGTGTTTATTCCTCACAACTTAGCATCTTGTTTACAATTAATTAAGCAATAACAATCATATTGTTAACAGAACATTAAGAAATTACGGCAATCCGTACTCGGCTTACCGTAGATTAATAATTCATAATCAATTTTGGATAAAATTAATAATGCGAGAGTTCGGTGTTTGTTCGTTTAATTACGGAAGAGATTACAAAACATCTTCGGGGCATACGGGGAATCGAGAGAGATTTAACTACATTTGAGAGGGATATTTAGAACAACTCATCTCTATTTTCTGAAGTCGTAAGAGATGATGATGGAAATCGGTAAAGGTGACAGGCTCGCGAGGTGGGTCGGAGTGAGGTCGGTCGGAAAATGTAGGAGGGATATACGCAGAAATCAATTTTAAGGTCTATTCGACCATTATTGGTAGATCAGACGCACTTCGCCTCTCTTAATTAAACCGTGCATCATCATCATCATCAGCCTATATACGTCCCACTGCAGGCCACAGGCCTCCTCTCAGTATGAGAGGGCTTGGGCGATAGTTCCCACGCGGGCCCAGTGCGGACTGGGAACTTCACGCACAACGATGAATTACTTCGTCGCTGTGTGTAGGTTTCCTCTCGATGTTTTCCTTCACCGAATAGCTCGTGATAAATAGCAAATTTGATATCGCACATAAATTCCGAAAATTTCAGAGGGTTTGAACCCACGACCCTCTCCTTGAGAGGCCACAGTTCGAACCGCTCGGCTATCACGGCTTTTTTATTAAACCGTGCGATGTAAAGAAATCTGCCACTTTATACCTTTTTAATCAATGTGTCAACATTTTTTTATAATGTTAAAAGTCATGATTAGTCTACGTTGCGTTTTGTGTGATCTGCCTTCCTCATCCAGGAACACAAGCGTTACGCAATTGTGTATTATGTACCATTGAATATTATACGTCATTAAACGATGCTTCAAACCACTATAATTAAATTTAAAAGGGGTTGATAATAGGCGGTCTCATACCAAGGGAACGATTTATAAATTTCCCACTTTAGTGCAATATTTTCCCGCGGCTTCCCGTGCTTAGTATAAAAATCCCAATTAAAATTTCCCTGAGCACTAATTGGAATAACTAACGAGGCACGGCCCTAATTCACACCGGGACACAGTGCTCGTATTTAGCGCAGTACAGTAATATAAACAGTTTGATCAAAAGAGTAGTTAAATGAGGGCGCCACTTTATAAGCGTCATATTTTTGACGTTTATGCTTGAGTATGGTAACAATGTTGTTTAAAATTTTCAGTTACTTTTTGTTAATTATCTAAACTTGTTCTCATCATAATACTTTCGTGAGACTCACTCATAGTGACATAAAACGGATCTACTCACGTGTTTATATCGAGGTTAGCACGATATGTTTCGAGATTATTCGTGACACGGCAGAAAATAGACGCACACTGACGCGTAGCTCCAGATGATGGATCTTCAATTGGCCAAAAATATGTCGAGCTAATCTCGATGTAAAAACGTGAGTAGATCAGTCTTATTTCTGAACCTTCCATATTAGCATAGTTAAGTATTTTACTAACTTAAGGTCAATTTCACCAAACGACAATAAAATCTAGTTTTAACAAAAGTTACTCTGACTCGCTTTTTTATCAGCAAACACTCATACCCACTTTCATTACATAAAAAAAAAACTAGCAAGTAACGTGACTTATCCCAAGGCTAAATTTTATGTTTGACTAAATGCACTCTTTCATTGCAGCCATCATAGCAAAAGCCATTCACAAATTGCCTTTTCAGTAAAATATTCAACCAAACCGTTGGCATACTGTTCTCACAATATTTACATTTCGGAGGCTGCGTAAAATTTATTTAACAGCCAGAGGTGTTTTTTCAAGCGCCAAATTCGCTGGTGACTTGTGTAACTGACACTCGAGCTCTTTGTACCAGGAAACGGGTTGTTTTACTTTGAATAGTGAATAAAATGTCCTTTTAGCTATTGTGTCTGTTCACTTTGACGGTTATTGGAGTTTGATTGGCTGGGAGTTGGGACTGTCTAGTTTTTCTGTTGTTTGATATTCGTCTGTCGTTAGTTCTGACACCCGTGTCTAGGGCAAAATGGCAATTGTTGTGACAAGTACACTTGGGAGCAAAGAAAATGAGTCAACCTTGCGATTTTTACGTCGATGCTAATTGTATAAAAGTCGTTATGGCGGAAGCCACATTGTCAGCGTTTATTTCATGCATGCCGATAGGTCAATTTTATGCAAGCACGCATGATAGATAGTTACAGTTTTAAGATTATAGATCATTATATATAAGGCGTATATTTTGTAAATTCAATCAGATTTCAACCGACAAAGTGGTTATTTCTCCCCCGACGACATGGCTACAACCAACAAAGCCCCGGTAAAGTCGTGTTACCATGAAAATGCGAATACTATTTGATAGGTGATTTCGTTTTCTATCAAATGTCAGAATTTTTAGTGGTAGATATGAGTATTTCCCGTCATTGTGGGCAATAAAAATACCCCCTTATAATTAGCTCGTTAGTGCACATTGTAGTTTGCTGCTGCTAGTCTTCGGCAGTTTAATAATACTTATTATGTAGAAGATCTTATTGTATTAAAAAAAAAACGGAAACACTCACATCTTCAGAACCAGATTAGCTCGACATGTTTTGAGCCAATTCGTCACGGAAGAGTGGGGATGCGTTGTTCCCGATTATGGGTTATGAATTGAGCTGAAACATGTCCAGCTAATCTCTATTTAGATAAAAGCGTATCCGTTATATTTCCATAAGAGCAAGCCCAAGATAATTTTGTTTAAAATCGAATTGTGTTTGTTTCGTGTTTTCTTTTAGTAAGTTTAAGTTATGAAAAATTCATATTGCACTATACCCAAAGTACCTTACTCTTTATTATGCGGGTAGAATAAAGTACTGCAAACTCTCAACATGCAAATATGAATTTATTTCGCATCCACAGACTTATATCGATATAGATTACTCAAGTGTGTCAAGGGAGCCAAAAGGAAGAGCAATGCTCTTCCTTTGACGCGACTTCCTTTAGTTTTCTACCACTTAGATCAGGCTAACCTGCCTAGAGACAGGACAACTTGAAAAAGGCGGCGTCACCTTTGAATTGGTTTGAACCGGCCTAAGGGTGCGTGGCGTAGGTAATCGTGCCTCGGTACCGTTCTGCTTTCAGACCAGGACATGATGGCATGAAAACCTGCGTCAACGCGTTGCCTTGGGCCTTGGATCGGTGATACATCCTTTTACTTAAATATCTTGACTCCACATTTTGTACACAATTTTTTTTTATGTATATTTTTTGCCATTTTTTTTGTAATATTTTTTTTGTATTTTTTTTGTTTAAAAAAATAATGACTTTCTGCCAAGTTTCTTGCGGCGCATTCTTCTTGGCAATTATGGTCTTTCCGAAGCGCTGGTAGACTAAAAAATAACGAGTAAAAATGCTCTGAGGAGCCTATTTGCATAAATAAAGTTTTGAATTTTGAATTTTGTTTCATTCGGACTGTCAATTCCTATCACTGAAGGGCTCATGTGACGTTACAGTGGGTAGAGAAAAAATGGCACGCTTGGTTTTCATCCAAATGTAGGAACTCGCGGTGTCTATTTTGATATAAGTCTGTGTTCGCATCTCTAAAGTCGAGGTAAGAGGAACTTCAACCTTCCGGCTTGAAGTTCGGAACTCCTTTCTTGGAGTACTTTTAATGGTGCTTGATACATCTGCTTGGGATATTAAGGTGGTTAAAACGTTGAATAATGAAAACCATGAGTTTAGTGTAATACGAAATAGTGTGATAAGGGAAAGAGCTGGGGTGAAAGTAGATATAGTGAATAGAATTGAAAAAAGTATGCTTAGTTGGTTTGGACACATAGAGAGGATGGATGAAAGAAGACTGACAAAACAAATCTATACGGGGAATGTGGATGGGTGCAGTGGGAGGGGAAGACCTAGACGGACGTTCCGTGACCAAATCGCGGACGTTTTAGAAACAGGTCAGGTCAAGAGTACCCGAAATCGACGAGCATGCATGAGGAGATTGATGAACGTGGATGAAGCAAAAGAGGTATGTCAGGATCGTAGCGAGTGGAACAAAGTAGTCTCTGCCTACCCCTGTGGGAAAGAGGCGTGACGATATATGTATGCATGTATGAGTTTAGTCTATTTTTTAACTCATTTACTTAATTTGCCCGTGTGGTGCCGGGTTAGAATAGCACCTCCCCCTTTCTTCCCGTGGATGTCGTAAGAGATCGTCTCTGGGAAAGGGTTAGTATATTGTGGGCGATGGGCTAGCTATATGTCACTGTAATATCACGTTTAACCATCTGGTTACCCTGAAATTGCTAAACGTGGCACTGGATTTTTATTCATATGCTCTGCTTGCCCCTCTTGGGATTACAGGCGTAAGAATATGTATGTATGTATGTATGTTGAAATCAAATATGTATGTACTATGTATATGTATACTTTAAATTAATGATCATGCCCAAACCTCTTGTATCTGGTGTGCAAACATTGTCGATTGTTTCGAGAATCTCACTAGACAATAAAATGGGGTGTTATTTAGAATTGGTTGCGATAAAGGGTTGAAAAGGAACGAAAAAGAGAATGGGAGAGGGAGAAGGAAGATGTGTGAGAGCTTTAGGTTGCTACGCGATTGTTGATTGTATAATGACTGTAATGGCTAAGATTAATGGCATTAAGTGAAAACTAGTTGTCTTTTAAGTGTTTCAAAATCCCGGATATATTCGTATATGTAGGTACATACTGTACAATTTTACGACTTCTAATTTAAAATTCAGTCCGGATTAATCGAGCTCCGGGTGTCCTGTTCCAGTTGGAACCGGTTAAAACTAGTTTGCGAAAAATTAATTAAAGTTGGAGATTGCTTGCGATAGAAAGTACTTTTTCGATCTCTATCTTTTTGCTTGAATTTTCTGTCATGTTGTCTGGATGTCAGTATGGTAGCAAGTGGAGCGAAGTAGTCGCTGCCTACCCCTATAGGAAAGAAGCGTGTCTGTATTGTATTTTTTTGATTGAATGACGTGTTTATTTTCTATTTGTATTGTTGACATTATGTTGTACCATCGAACCAATTGATTCCTGACCCACAATGGAACCTATTTACAGTGAACGTCATAGTGACATTGCATTGCTTGACAAAGGAAATCTTCATTACGTTTATTGTGACAACGTTCTGCGGTGGGTCAGGAATCAGTTGGTTCGATAGTATATACAGTATCATTTTCGAGTTTTTAATTATCTTTATGTATGTAATAGCTTTTGCCCGCGGCTACGCTCGCGTTAAATTCGGGGTAGCACAGAAGAGATAGCACACATACCAATTTATAGCTTTCTACATTGAAAATTGCGGAATCCTCCACAAACTTCCACACACCATTTTAGAGAAGTGGGGGGGTTATGAAGGGATAAAAAGTAGCCTATGTCACTCTCCATGCCCTAAACTATCTCTACCTAAAAAATCATGTCAATCCATCGCTCCGTTTGGCCGTGAAAGACGGACAAACAAACAAATAAACAAACACACTTTCACATTTATATAATAGTACGGATGTATGTATGTATCATATCATTGTCAAATTGCGTGATCCGATCAATCCGATGTGATATTTTTTATTATTAAATTAACTTTTAATTTTACGTTAAGTTTATTATGTTAGTTTAATCATTTTGATTTCTCAATTGTTTAGGTGATGTTTGACATAATGACTGTAACGACCCTTTTGTGAATTTTAAATAGTTTTGACATAAGTATCAAAATGTTAATGCAAATTCCAAAATGAAAAAAAACTTCTACCTACCTATCTATCTACATATACCTTAAATGTCAAACCCCATCAATTGTTTTCTGGAAGCTAAACAGGCCGACAAAGCAAACCACAGAATTACGCAACCGGCCAACCCACCGTATATACCTGCTAAATTAATGTTTACCTAAAAGACCAGCGGCCATGTTGGATTTTATGAACGTGTTTATTCTAAGGATTAATAACTGGTTTTTTCGTGCCGCGTACGCACTTTTTTGGGGGTTATTTCGAACGAGTTTGTGGAGTCGAAGCGATTTCGATTGAGGTCGTTTTATGACGATTTTCTATTGTTTATTAGCTTGTAGCGGGACTTAGTAACGGTGTTTTTATAATGTAGAATTTGCTAACGCCTGTGTTTCCAAGTGGGGTAGGTAGAGCACACGAAACTTGACGCTTAACGTATCTGACGCTTCACAGGGTAATCTAGCATGATTTTAGGTTTGATAACACGTAAAAAGGTAAAGAGGTAAAATAGTGACAGGCTAGCCTCTTGCCTAAATCTATACTAATATAATAAAGCTGAAGAGTTTGTTTGTTTGTTTGTTTGTTTGTTTGTTTGTTTGTTTGTTTGAACGCACTAATCTCAGGAACTACTGGTGCGAATTGAAAAATTCTTTTTGTATTGGATAGACCATTTATCGAGGAAGGCTTTAGGCTATATAACATCACGTTGCGACCAATAGGACCGAAGAAATAGTGGAAAATGTGGGAAAAACGGGGGAAATTTGTTACTTTTCCACGCGGACGGAGTCGCGGGAACAGCTAGTCATACATAACTAGCTTTCCGCCCGCGGTTACGCTCGCGTGGAATTCTGTTATATTGCGGTATAAAGCGAACATTCCCTTGGGAACATCAATTTTTTTCGGGATAAAATGTACCCTATTATTTAATCCGGACTTCGATCTTTACGTCTGCAAAATTTCAAAGCAATCGGTTCATTAGTTACGGCGTGAAAGCGGAACAAACAAACAAACAAACTCACTTTCCGATTTATAATATTAGTAAGGATGTATTTAGTATTATTTAGCCGCGACGGTAGCCAGCGGTTAGACTCATACTGCGTGCCACAGCTCTTATCCCCAGACCAAGTGTTCGAAAACTGGTGATTTTTCAAGAAATTCACCCTTCGTACATACATACATGCATACATCACATCTGTTCGTCTGTCCTTTAGGTTTTGTTATTGTAAGCATAATAGTGACAGTTTGCTAGCCTGTCGCTTAAAAAATACATACATAAACATACATAACCGTCACGCCTTATTCCCTGCGGGGTAGGCAGAGACAACAGAGCGCCATTCGCTTCCATTCCGACACACTTCTCTCGCTTCACTCACATTCATCACTCTCGTAAAAGCGTAAAAAATACCTATAACTTATTTCCTTAGTCGCTTATACGGTATACATACATACATACATACATACAGTCACGCCTGTATTCCCAAATGGGGTAGGCAGAGCACACAAAACGCTACATAGACAAAACGATGACTATTTCACATTTCGTGGCCACTTCCAGCATATACTTGTCAGGTTTTAAGGTGGCAGGTACAATAGTGACAGGTTGCTAGCCTGTCGCCTAAATGTACCTTAACCTATGTCCTTAGTCGCCTCTTACGACATCCTCGGAAGAAATGGAGAGTTGTAGTATTTCTAAAACCGACACCACACGGAACTAATAATATATACTTAGTTAATGTAACAAAACAAATGAAGAGCAAACAAAAGTCGCTAAGAATGGTTCCAATAATTCTCGTTTCTCCCCTTAAACATTTTCTGAAGAATTAATTTTGTTTTTACAACGCTCTAGTTGTTTTCGAAGCGTTGGACCGGCATTGAATATTCAGCCGCGATTATAATAATCGATTGAGACTCTGTCACTTTCATAATGTTTGTGCTCAACAAGTAGCTGGTTAGAATAACACCTCGCCATTTCTTGCATGGATGTCGTAAGAGGCGACTAAGGTTAAGGTATACTTTAGGCGACTGGCTAGCAACCTGTCACTATTATACCTGCCACCCCAAAATCTAGAATTTGTAGAAGTGGCTACCAAACGTGAAAAACAAGTTTTTCATCTACGGACTCGTGGTCCGTACCTTGATGATTTTAGGATTATATTTTTTTTATTTTAGGTTTAACTGTGCGCTTCGCGTAAAGACATAGCAGTTTTACAATAATATGCTCTTAAAATTAACTACAAGTAGAGTTTTTTTTTTCCTCGTTTCCTTTTTTTTTTGGCTTTGTCCTTCTCTCCCCCTTCTCCCTTTCAACGTTTTGATCATATAATGTTTTTTTCTTTTCTTAATATACTATAATATGAATGAAATAACAACCTTAAAACTAAATAAATGTCAAAATAGTCATCGTTTTGTCTATGTAGCGTTTTGTGTGCTCTGCCCACCCCTTTTGGGAACATAGGTGTGAGTGTATGTCATTGACATACGTTAACATATACACGTAGTCCCGAATGGGGTAAATAGAGCATATGGAGCGTTAACGATTTAAAACTATGACTATCAAACGTTTTGTGGTTAAACATTAAACTACCGTGCGACTCACTCATATTGAATACTAAACGAATGACTCACTTTGTTTAAATCGAGTTTAGCTCGACATGTTTCGGGCTCATTCCAACAGCGAGTATGGACGCCTTTACAAAGTGATGTTGTTAGTGTTGTGTGCTACCCTATTTTTGACAATAATGTAAATGACGATAATAACGAGGGTAGTCGTCTGCCGGTGTTAGTTTCGTCGAACACGAGCAGTCGCGCGAAGAGAGCGGTGGCGCGCAGTGCGCGTTTGGCAGCAACACCCGCCGCGGCTCCTAGATGAAGGGCTACGAATTAGCCTAAAACATGTCGAGCTAGACTCGATTTAAACGACGTGAGTTATCCGTGTAATAAGCCACATGAGTGACTCTCACGGTAGTTTAATCTTCAATGTTTTGTGGTTACTTTGTATTATACTTTTTAATCTCAGTAATGTATAATTTGTTGTCTAGTGGTTCTCTCCAACTACCTTCCATCTGTTTTCAAACCTAAAATTATGATCGAAAAGGCTGCGAAGCGTGAAATAGTCATAATAATGGTTTTATCTTTGTCACGTTTCCTGTGGCCCCGTGTGGTGCCGGGTTAGAATAGCACCTCCCCCTTTCGTCCCATGGGTGTCGTAAGAGTCGACTCTGGGAAAGGGTTAGTGTATTGTGGGCGATTGGCTAGCAACCCGTCACTGCAATATCATGTTTAACCATGTTACCCTGATTTGCTAAACGTGGCACTGGATTTTTGAATTCATGTGCTCTGCCTACCCCTCTTGGGAATACAGGCATGAGAATATGTATGTATGTACGTTTCTAACTACCCCATTTGGGACATAGGCGTGATTATATGTATGTATAGTTACGCTTGCGATGTCGGCTAGGCCCAGCGGAGCTATTTTGGTTATATTCCTTAAATAGAAACGGCTATCGATCGTTCAGTCTGTAGACAGTAAATTAGGACGCTACCTACTTATCTATCCATGAACATCATGGCAGTATTCGCGAGCGGGGTAGGTAGAGCGCGTGAAATGATACATAAGACATTCCCACTTCACTTTGTTAAAGTTAGGTAAGTGTACCAATGCTTGACGCCTGAAGAGGATAGGAGTCGCGCCACTTCTCCATACAAACGTAGGCCCCTGTTTTCTCCGTGAATAATGACATTAGAGCAAAAATGTTTATTTTTATTAAATTTGTATCTGTTGTGGCTATGCCCCTACGATTTGCTTTTATCGATATTCTAAATAAAATAAAAAAAAATAGAAAAAAAAAAAAATAGAAAATCGATAGAAGCAAATCGTAGGGGCATACTGGGATATAATGTAAAAAAAATTTGCTCTAATGTCATTTTTCACGGAGAAAAGGGGACTACGTTTGTATGGAGAAGTGGTGCAACTCCTATCCTCTTAACGCCCAGTAGATGACACCCATCTGTCACCTGTCTTACTATGACATAAGGTTGCAAGTGTCATATATTGGGTCAGTGTCGAGCACAGGGAATTTTACCTTACGTGTTTTTATAGCGGCAACTAACAAACGAATTTTCTCGTGTGGCGTCAGGTTTTGAATACCTCTCCATTTCTTCCGTGGATGTCGTGAAAAACGACTAAAGAAATAGGTTGAGGTACGTTTTAGACGACAGGCTAACAACCTGTCACTATTAGACCTACCTGCAAACTACAAATCTACCCGTGTGGTGCCGGGTTATAGAATAGCACTTCCCAGGGCCTTTCTTCCCGTGGGTGTCGTAAGAGTCGACTCTGGGAAAGGGTTAGTGTATTGCTATGGACAAGCAATCTGTCGCTACAATCTCATGGGTAACCATCTGGTTACTCTGTAATTGCTAAACGTGCCACTGGATTTTTTAATCATGTGCTCGGCCTACCCCTCTTAGGAATACAGGGGTGATAATATTAGACTATTTCACTAAAAATTTTCATGGTTTTGTCTATGTAGGGTTCGTGTACTCTGCCTATCCCATTTGGGAATACAGGCGTGATGTATGTAGGTATTCGAACACTCGCCTAGCCGAACAACAAAACTATTGGAGCTACTCGCTTCTCACCGCTCGCTCACTCGCTTCTACTCCATTTAGGGTCTCACCAAACCAGTCGACGCCTTTTCGGCAAAATGCGGGTAGAAAAAGCTTTATGTCAACGCAATAAGGGCGAACAAGACGTGAATTGACTCGGCCATTCTCGGTCGAACGAGCCGAGCCGATTGACGTCTTGTTCGCCCTTATTGCGTTGACATAAAGCTTTTTCTACCCGCATTTTGCCGAAAAGGCGTCGACTAAAGTGGGGAGACCCTTAATCGCTTACCGTCGGCGGTGGGGCAAATGCCTAAAACCTCCTTCGTCTTCGTATAAGTTTAATAATCTAATGTCTTTAGCGTCTCCTAACAATCCATTAGTCTATAATTTCTTTAAAACACCGCGCTCTGCCATGCTCGCTACTAAGTTGTTCAAACTTCGGGACAATTATAACTTCGCTGCATGTATGTGCTGTCGCATTATCTCGGAAACTTTCCCTTTGATGCCAGTGTACCCCGGACTTAGTTTATAACAAACACGTTTTGCGTGTACCACCAACTTAATTTCCTAGTTTGCTAGGCGTTTGGCGTTTAAGTACGTGAAATATGTGTTGATATCAAAACACTTTAATATTTTTTCCTGTGTGGTGTCGGGATAGAATATCACTTATCCATTTCTTCCGCAGATGTCACAAGAGGCGAATAAAAAAATAGGTTTAGGCGACAGGCTAGCCAACTGTCACTATTGTACTACCTCTTCCATCTGTTATCAAATCTAAAATTATGCTAGAAGTGTGAAATAGTCATAATCATGGTTTTGTCTATGTCACGTTTCGTATGCTCTGCCTACCCCATTTGGGAACATAGGCATGATGGTATGTATGTTTGTATCTAAATACTTTAATACGTAAACTGATTCACGGGTTACTTAGAGTTACAAAAAGTATGTATGTATGTAGCTTTTTTCAATAAAATAAATAAATAAATAAAAAAAAAATGTATGTATGTAACTCTTCAAAAAAAAACTCTTAAAAGTTCTCTGATTCTCATTTTGCGTTCTTTACTTTTCCTAAGTTACGAAACGAAGTCACAGAATTTGTATGAGAATTTATATGAAGAGTGCCCTTGATTCTGAGTATAAGAAAGTCAACTATTTTTCAAATTTAGAAAAAAGGAAAAGCTTACTTATAAAAGGGCATGTTTTTACTAAAACCTGCGCAGACGAAGTCTCAGGCAAAATATCAGCTAGTAATAAACACTATGGCATAATTAAACACACAAACGCCTCAAAGGTTACCAAGGCTTAGTGCGACAAAGGTGTATGTACTGTAATCCTCAACCGTCTCGATGTCAAAAGACGTCGGCAGTCTTTAGGATTAAGGGTGTGTTTCCATTGGCGTGAGTAGTCATCAAGAATGGATGTCGATTTTTTCTGCGGTGAATTATTTTAGGAAATTATGTTTTTTCTATAGCGTTGGGTGACTTAAAAAAACCGGCCAAGTGCGAGTCGGACTCGCGCACCGAGGGTTCCGTACAAACCTGCAAGGTTTACAAAGTTCGTTCATT
>BHDV01034542.1:152831-167408 GCA_005406045.1 Adoxophyes honmai
AACATATCTACTCACCAAGTTTTATTAGTATAGTTTTCATAGTTTCGGAAAAAAGTGGCTGTGACATACGGACGGACGGACGGACGGACAGACGGACAGACAGACATGACGAATCTATAAGGGTTCCGTTTTTTTGCCATTTGGCTACGTTTTGCCATTTGGCTACGGAACCCTAAAAACTATTGAACCTCATATTCCGCCTGAGGCCTATTCCTTACACGTCAACGTTTTGCACCTAAACAAATAAAATTCACGTTTCTTCCGACCGAGGGGCAACCCTGGCTTGTTTGCCGTTAAACAACGGTGTAGCACGGAGTGAGTAAATATGGTGGATTATACACTACATTATTTAGGGGTGTACGCGGAGCAAGATCAGATATTCAACATCACAATAATAACATTGTTGTATTCCCGAATGGTGTAGGCAAAATACACAAATTGTTACATTGTCAAAACTATCACAATCCCACGTTGTGAATAATTTTAGGTTTAACCATAGAAAGAGGTATACTAGTAAAATGTTCCTTGCCTGTAAACCTTTTTCCTTTGTTGATTCTTACGGCATTAACAAAAGAAATATAGGGATTATATTTCTAATTTGGTAGCACGTGGGTTTTTAAAGAGCTCTGATTACAAATCTGCGCAAAATATGGCGGTGGAAATATTATTCTTGAATTTAAAAGCCACGCTCTTGTCGGTAGGTAGACACGATTCTATATTTTTCTTCACTTAGTCAAAATACATTTAGCCTTTCTCTGTCTCTTCTCTTTTACAACCCTTCTTTCCCCTTGAGTTAAACAAAATTGTTGTCGTGTAAAGTGTCTTATCATAAGCCCGCTTCCAGGAACTATGGTCTCCAGTTACATTATTTTTTCTTTGACCAAAGAACCTCTTCATTAGATCTCATTTCGGTCCAGCTAATCCTTTAATCCTCTTCCATCCCTACCGCATCTCGAAGACTTCCAACTTTTCCCTGATTCGTGGAGATCATAGTTTGTAAAAAAAAATGCGTGATCTTGTGACGTGTAGACGCTTTCATGATTAGATGATTAAACATTTTAGTGACAAATGTTTCTAAACCATTTCACCTCCGCAAACTTCGATACCTATATCCAATTTTTTTTTTTTTAAACTCATGAGATTCCCTCGTCCCATTTTTTCCGATTTTAAAGATTTTCACATGGATATACTTAGAATCTATAGAACATACACATACAAACACTCACGCCTATGTTCCCGGAAGGCAGAGCACACAAAACGTGACATAGAAAAAACAATAACGATTGTTCGCTAGAACAATCGACTTATTATTATAAAAAATGTGTGCCTAAAGTAAATTTCGCTGGTTTTCAAACACTAAATGTCTGACAGTAAAAAACCGACACTTATTTTCGTTTCATAAACTGATACCAAATTATCATAGCATTTAAATCTATATGTTTTTGATTCCGAGTAGATCTATAGCAAAACCTTCTTCAATAAAAGACGTTTTAGGTGCCCCATTTCTGAAAATCCCCATCGGACAGAATATTTTCGGGACTCTCACAATAAGCCTTTAATACGTGAGGACATAAACCTTAACGGGGTAACAGATTGGGCCCCCCGGCGTAATTGATTAGATCACTGGGGCGGTCTCATTAGCACCGTCTCTAATGAGGGTGGTTTTAATAAAAATATTGGAAAACGGTTGACGACTTCTGGTGTACTCTTTGCTATTGGTAGGGATATTGGGAGGTGGGTTTTGTTTCAGCACGTCGTTTGTTTCAACGGCGTGAATATTTCATGGTACAGTCTTAATGAAGGTTTTTAGTAAAAATATTGGAACAAGTTTGACGACTTCTGGGGTGTGTTTGGGATTGGCAGGGATATTAGGAGTTTTTTTTTGTTTTTGTCCGTCATTTGTTTCAACGGCGAGAATATTTCATGGAGTATGCCTTTTTTGTGTTTCGTGTGGTTATTCAAGCAATAGGGTCTTTGACAACAGTAAAAATAAACTATAATTTGTGGCCATCCTAACAGATTAAAGGAAAATTAAACATATTTCACTTTCTTTTGTTCAAAATATTATGCATTTTTAGAGTATTTTGTTCTTTTAATTTCTAATATTCGTTAATAATGTATCTGTGACCGAAACGCTTGCGATTGATTGATGACGTCACATACCATGAGAGGTATCTGTGGTCAAAGTGGACATTGATAATTTGACATGACAATTTTGACAGCTTCTTTGTGTGGTGCCTTTGTTTACTTGCATGTGACGTCAAACAGCGTTTTTGGCGTGAGTTTGAGAATTTGAACTTTAATATTTATTTTCTTTGTTAATACAGACAAGAATCCGGAAATACTAATACATACATACATACATATTCTCACGCCTGTATTCCCATGAGGGGTAGGCAGAGCACATGGATTCAAAAATCCAGTGCCACGTCTAGCAAATTCAGGGTAACCAGGTGGTTAAACGTGATATTGCGGTGACAGGTTGCTAGCCCATCGCCCACAATACACTAACCCTTTCCCAGAGTCGACTCTTACGACACCCACGGGAAGAAAGGGGGAGGTGCTATTCTAACCCGGCACCACACGGGCATAAAATACTAATATATCGTGTTTATTACATAATGAAGAATTTATTAAAAGTATATTTAAAAAATGTTCAAAAACCCTAATGTCTACTCCAACAACTGCTTTTACGGTCGGTCAACTACCACTTCAAGGTGCTAATGCAATCGGCTATGTTGATAACATTGGTCCTCTGTCAGATTAGCTTTTTTCGAATTCGGTCTTTCAGAGATACTCCAAGCAAGTTCAGCGACTTGCAATTATGTGGACCAGCAGTAACGTTAGTGTCCATGTTTTGGCATTCCGCATACATTTAACATATCTAGGTTTCAAATTAGATCTTTTAGAGGTATTCCAAGCAAGTTGAGCGACTTGTTTCCGCACCAAATTGTCAGTTAACCCTCTATTGATTTGAAATTCGATCACAATTGGTCTGCTGCGACGGATTAAGGCAATCAAACGTAACACTATAAGGTGTCAAAAGGTAACTGTTTTTGTCCTTCTATACCAGCGGATACACAGTTAACTTGTGGTGTAAACACACCCGCGCTGAGGCGAAGGACTTCAAAGTGTAGTAGATTGATGCGTAGCGTGCAATGTACCGGTTTCCGCGGTGCTGCAGTGCGACTGCCAAATTTGGGGAGGGCCGCTCGCAAGACTAGTTCGCGTTTCTGTGTCATCTCTCTGGTACCGCCATACTTACTACCGTAAAGCCTGTGTCCGCCTCCTTCAATACAATTATCATGGCAACGAGAGATCGGGATAGGAATCCCATACATAAACGCTGGAAGAGTTACCATAAACCCCCATTGGCAAAATCGGGATGTCCAAGATGCCAGTTGTGTAGTTTTTGTTTGTGTTTCTAATTTTATACGGAGAACGTTTTGGATTAAGTATTTCATTCGTAAATTTTACTAGTTTAATAATTCACTCACTCATTCATTCAATCATTCATCCATTCATTCTTCATTCGTTCACTCAATTATTCGCTCACTCATTCATGCAATCATTCATCCATTCATTCAATTATTCATTCATTCATTCACTTACCTACAATGAAATAATCATTAAATTTAGCATACTAATTTCTCTTACAGAATTATTTACACACGTAAGATTGATCTTTTAGCTGACGCTTAAACTAATCAATCGCCTAATAAATACAGGATTAACCTTAAACCAAGATTAGGCAAGCAAACTTGCCTGGGGCTTACGGTTAATGAGGCTTATATAGAACCTTAGAGCATAAAACGGACGGAGAAGTCACAAGAAACTTAGGCTAAGCACGGCAACACGCTCTAGTCGCGTCACGCGCGTGATACCTGTCACTTTCTGACGTCTTTAGTTAGACAGTGACAGGTATAGTCTATGTCGCACGTATCTCTAGTCGCGCCCTACCGTGCTAAAGGGACTGGTGTGATGTACTGATCCTGAATCTTCAATTAAATAAAAAATGTTTTTTTTTTTCTGGTAAATAATGTTTTTCATACAAATTCAACGCTTCTAATTACGAGTCGTAAGCCATTGAAAAGTACCCTATGGGGGCTATAGGTTTACAAATGAAGGTAAGTACAACGTTAATGGTCATAATATTTTTTCCAAAAAAGGCTCTTGACAGAAAGACGGCTGAAAACGATGACTTAAAAGTGCTTTTTTTTTACTTTAGAGGTACGCTTTAAGGAATAAAACAGATATTCACATATTTATGCCGAGATTATCTCAACAGTTTGTTGTATGTTGTGGACTAATTATATTCGCAGCCGTCGCAGTGCCTTGCTCCGGACGATGTGCCACGAATTGGCCTGCAATATTTTGAGCTAATTTCAATAGACTTGAGAGCATCCATTATATATTTTCACTGTGAGTCGCGAGTTTTGTTTAAAATGGGTACATAACTCTATAGAGTGTAGGACATCTCCGGTAAGGATGATGCCCGAAGTACACAGAGCACTGTATTAGCTAGTAATAAATAACCAGATGTCGCTGGTAAGATTAAATCGACCTGCCTTTCTGCTGATTTATAGAGCAAGGTCGCTTCCCTATATTTTTCAGGAAGCGACATTTATACAGTCGTTGATTAACTTGTTTACGAGGGTTTATTGGTACAATTATAAATAAAGATACCGTGAAATAAGATAAGTAGGCTATAATATATATATTACTTATAATATTTTGCAATACATAACGTCACGCCTCTTTCCCACAGGGGTAGGTAGGGAAAACTTTGTTCCACTTGCTACGATCCTGACATACGTCTTCTGTTTCATCCATAGTCATTAATCTCTTCATACATGCTTCGGTTTCGGGTACTCTTGGCTTGTCCTGTTTCTAAACTGGTGTTTACAAAGTTTTAGCACAAAAAGTAATGAAAAAAAAACTTTATTTTCACTATACATTTTGCAATACTTAACTCATTATCGGCACTTTCACAAAAATAACTTAAATGCTTACTTTTGCGGTACTTGTAAGCGATTTGATGAAACTTTCTGTGTAGTAAGTAAACACTTTTGAAAAACATAAACATAAGTATAACGCCGGTTTTCCCCAATTGAATGGGGTAGGCAAAAAACATGAAAAACATAAAAATTACAAACAAGCTCTGTTGAAGTAAGAATTATTGAGAGATTGAATGAATGTAGTCGCAGCACTGTAATGTTCTTCCCCCGCTGCTGCCAGTAACTTGCAAACCTGTATCTGTAACTAATGATTTTCTCTGTATTTTTGCCCTTTCAAGAGTTTTCTTACAATAAGAAAGCGAAGTCCTCGACTCGAGTAACAAAGCACTTCACGGGATTGCCATTTTACTTATCAAGTTCGTTTGTTAAGTCAGCAATAGTAAAAGAACTTATTTGCTTTTCTTACACTTCAATTGTACCTATACATACAGAGTGCTCGGAAATTGACCGTAGATTTTTTTAACCAGTTGTGTTCGGGTACACGCGTTTGAAAATCCCTGTGAAGTTTTTTTTTTAATTTTCATATCAGTATAATACGAAAAACCGGTCAAGTGCGAGTCGGACTCGCGCACGAAGGGTTCCGTAATAGAAACATCAAAAAATCAAAACACGCTTTTTCTATGGGAGCCCCCTTAATTTTTATTCAGTATATTTATTCTTCTCTCTATGCTAAGTTTTTACAATATAATTATATAAAAGTAATAAACAAAATTAATTACAAAATTTACAAATATTATAAAAACCTAACCTAGGACGCCGTCGGAAACGGGGCAGGACCCAAGCTACCGGCGGTTAGGGCTGCAGACTGAGGAACCTCCTGACGATGCGCGCCGTGTCAAGGAGTACCGCCTTTTGCATCAAACCCTTGAGCCAACTGTCTAGCGAGAGTCTCCTAAGATGGTGGTCGAGACTCTTCGCTATGAGACCGTTTGCTGAGACGACTATCGGTACAATGATCGTCGAATCCACATCCCACATGTCGGTCACCTCGTGAGCCAAGTCAAGGTACTTGCTGAGTTTGTCCTTCTCGGCCTTCATGAGGTTCTCGTCATGGGGGATGGTGATGTCGACGAGCACTGCACGGCGCTGTGATCGATCTATTGTCACGATATCAGGCTTATTGGCAACAATAGTCCTGTCCGTGATAACAGATCAATCTCAGTAGAGCGTAGCACGACCATTCTCAAGAACTGGCGTCGGTGTGTATTTGTAATACGGCACTTCAGATTCTACAAGGCCGTATTGAAGAGCAAGTTGCTGGTGGATAATTCTGGCTACTAGGTTATGTCTGTGCAAGTACTCTCCGTTAGCAAGATGAGAACAACCGGAAATAATATGCCTGAGTGACTCACCGGGACGGTGGCATGCCCGACAAATGTCGACCGTACCGTCCTTCAGGATATATTTCCGGTATTATAATTTTACTACTTTTGTTGTTTTATCGGCAACAGAAATACATCATCTGTGAAAATTTCAACTCTCTAGCTGTCACGGTGCGTCAGATACAGCCTGGCTACAGACGGACACACAGACAGACAAACAGACAGACAGTGAAGTCTCAGTAATAGGGTCCCTTACCCTTTGGGTACGGAACTCTAAAAATACCCCGCCCTTTTGTACAAAAATTGCCTTTAGTGGTTACGAAATGTGTATTGTCACGGTTCGTCTAAGTAGCGCTTCGTGTGATTTGCCATCCCCCTTAGGGAATACAAGTGTGATGTATGTTATGTAGGTATGTAGAGTTTTTTATTGGCATAGCTATAGTGTAGCTTCGTATAGCATAGGGCCTGTTTGCGATACACAGGTCGCATTAACCTGAAAGTGATGGAACATTGCTCACAACCTCAATCATTAAATTTTTCTCACATCAATGGTTAAATTTTTCTTGAAATAAAGCTTTAATATTCTTGTTGTTGTTGTTACAATTTTAATGAATTATTTTTTACTATTATTATAATAACATTTTGGCTACAAACTATGAGATTGATTACGTAATGTGTTCTTTTTGTTAATGTGTTACGTTCAAGATAACATAACAAGAGAACACAATAAGTGTGTACGCAAAGTACTCGATTTTAATAACAACCTGTATGATGTAGAGTTAATAGACACAGTCTACAGACGTTTAAATTTTTACTACATAGCATACTTAATAAAGAAAACTGAATTTTATTAAGGAACAATGTCTATATTTCTTAAGTTTAGACATAGAACAATAACATTGTGTTATGATTTCAACGGAAGTAAGTCTAACAAAATGTTGCCGATACTTATACAAATATTATTATACTTCCTTTACATTATACCAATCTAACAGAACGAATATAAATTATGATAGCCTTTATATTGGTCTTTTGAAATACTAAAATATCATAGCTCAAAGTCATTGAAAAATTAAAACTTAGAAAAATGGTGACTAAGGAGATTGGTTCAGGTATATTAGGCAATAGGCAAGCAACCTGTCACTATTGTACTTTAGAAATTAAAACCTAGAAAATATGCTAGAAACGTACAAAGTTTTGTTTGTTCTGCCTACCCTATTTAAGAATACAGGCATGGGTATGCCACACATACATGTTTGTACGTGTAGGTAAAATAAGTGTATAATTATATTCTAGGTATCTTTTCCACGACATAACTTTACAAACAACGTATTGGTTACAAAGGACTGAATTCATATATCGCACTGCTAGATCAAAACAGAGCTAAGTCAAAATGTATCTCAATCAAAACTAAATTATAGTTTCATACGCCAAGTCTCATTTTTGGGTAGCGGCACATTAAAATATGCGTTAAAAGTCCATTTACTATTGAAAACATTGTTCAAACTCAGTTTATATCGAACAAAATTTTCATTTCACCAAACACCAACGTCACTTTATTTCTTTCCGCCATTCTAATGTCCCCAGTTATTCCCCGTAAAACAATTTTACGGCCATTTTATAAATTCCGAACGTAAAGCATCCATATTTTCGCTGTTAACAACCAGCCCCTTGGCAAAACCCTATAAGTCAGTCCCCGCATATTTTCGTTATAACGAGCCAACCGCAATTCTGTAGGTTCTCGTCAACATCCTGGGAAACGCTTTGGTGCCTGCCTGCGCCTCGTTATATGGCAAACGAGGCTATATTTTTCGGTTACTATGTTTTTTTAGTATTCGTTAGATATCTCAGATTTATCTGCATTTAAGGACCCTGTAAGCTTAGCATGGCAACAGGCTCTAGTCGCGTCGCGCGCGGGATAGTCTACCCGTCATTCGTCTCTAATTAAACAGTGATAGATATAGGCTATCTCGCGCGTATCTCTACTCGCGCCTTCCTGTGCTAAGCCGGCTGGTAGACGACGTATTATATTTAAAACACGCAGACGACGCCTCCGCCGAAGATTTTTGCTCTTGTATAGCTTGAAACGCGCGTAAAACGCGATAAAAATGTGCGTAGGAGGCGCGCTTGCAACTCGTTTAAAGTATGAAGAGGCGGTGTACAGAGGAGCTAATCGCTAAAGGAAACCATCACGAGGACACGTGCACACAGCGACTAGGTAAATCAATTTTATGTGTTAAGTTCCCAATCCACACTGTTACCTGGTCCTATAGCTCAACCTCTCTCTCTCTCTCTCTGTGTGTGCGGCTGTTGTGTGTATCTATTGTGGTGATGACGAGTCCCGTGAACAGAGCGGTCGAGCACAATGCTCGTATGGCAGCCGTCGCTGCGGCGCCTAGATGAAGGGCTACGGACTATCTAAAAGAGGCGAGGTAAACTATAAGACGTGAATTAGTAGTTTTTGCCATTAAAGTGAGTCTCACGGTAGTTCCATGTATCGTTCGAAACGGATTAATTGTTTTTGCTAACTATCCACATAAGTTGTATGGTAATTTCTACATGATCCGTTCTTAAACCTGCTGAAAGACCAATTTGTATGAAATTATAACGATAAATTGTGTTTGAGGCCGTTTGCATTTACATGTCGTTCAAACGCAATTTCATTTTAATAATGTGAACAAAAAACGTTCGTTGATGTTCAATTTTTCTCAGTAATTTGGTTTTCGAGACAATATTGCCTTTTGATATGTATACGGTGCTTTCTGAGATATTGTTATAAACAGGGTGTTGGCTTAGCATTACATTATTTTTTGGTAAAATAATTTTTAGTTCGAAATCTGATAGATTTAAAGTACATAACATACATAAATATTGCGCCGTATGTTCGTGTACTTAGCTTTCTACGCTGATGAACTTTTCTCACTTCATTAATTTTTCTCTCCATTCACGCTCGATGGATTGATTACTTCTAATTTGTCCTCTGATCGTCGTCCTATTCGTCCTACATTTTTTAACAGGGCTCTCGACCGACATGCCCTAAAACGCCTAAACCTGTTTCCTTAGTCGCCTCCTACGGCATACATGGAAGAAATGGACAAGTGTTATTCTTTTATTTTAATGAGTTTGTAATTACAAAATAGAAATGTTTGGTCGAGTTTGAATGTTAGACTTGTTATTTAAAGTCTGATATAACGTGTGAAACAAGGTGTCAAATAATAATAATATAATTAGGTTGTGATCATTTTTCTTAACATGTTGTAAGACCTTTTTAAATAGAAAATATCACAACCTTTTATTAAATGACCTTGCCAAAGTGGACAACCTGTGTATAACTTTGGCCATACACGCTTAGCTAAACCAAACTCGCTGTCCTTTTCTAACCAGCTTGGTAAAAAGAGGACGGCACGAATCTTGGCCTGTCTCAACAAGTTTGTAGTAAGACAATTTTGAATTATCAGAAGCTTTTGTTAATCACAAAATAATGTGTAAACAGTAAATAATGTGTAGAGAGGATGGATGAAAGAAGATTGACTAAACAGATTTATGCTTATGGTGTGTTGGCAAGGGAAGATCAGGACGGACGTTCCGTGACCAAATCGCGGACGTTTTAGAAACAGGTCAGGTCAAGAGCGAAATCAACGAGCATGTATGAAGAGACTAATAAACGTGGATGAAGCAAAAGAGGTATGTCAGGATCGTAGCAAGTGGAACAAAGTGGTCTCTGCCTACCCCTGTGGGAAAGAGGCGTGACTGTATGTATGTATGTATGTGTTTATCTATTTTTTCTTAAAAAGTTGTAGTTTATTTTGAAACACAAACAGCTAAGTGTTGTTAAATGACTTTGCCATTTGGGACAACCTGTATATAACTTTGGCTGTACACGCTTAGCTAAACCAAACTGCGTCCTTTTCTAACCAACTTGGTAAAAAGAGGACGGCACGAGTCGTGCCCTGTCTCAACAAGTTTGTAGTAGATAATTTTGAATTATCTGAAGCTTTTGTTAATCACATAACAAAGCTTTAAGGGTTATCAGAATTATATTTCCTCGAAGGCAAATCTGCTTCCGTCAGCCCTGACAAGCTATTATGAAACAATGACTGCCCCCGGCGTTGCCTGATTTAATTACTGGCCGTCCTCAATTAAGTGTCTGTCTAACGTGAAATTTAATTAAGTGTTACAGTTACGTTGATCAATTTGTAAAGCGTCAGATTCAAAGTGAACCGTTTGGTAAGATGTCACGCTGAAAATTACAAAAAATGTCTATTAATATTTTTATTCTATGACAACAAATACAAGATAAGAGGCGACTATGGATTATGGGTTTATGTGTGCTGTAGGTGATCGGCTAGCAATTTGTCACTATTATATCACTGTATCCCCATATTGTCTGGTTTTAAGTTAAGGGGTATACACAATAGTCATAAAACTATATCATTCTAACAACTCCATTAGTTAGATTACGGAAATATATGAGACACGTGGTTTTTGGTTCATCAAATAAGTAAACATCGACAGAGTAATACATTTTCAAACTTCCAGAATGATTTTGACGTCACGCCGTAATAAATTGTTCCACGTAGTGACGTCAGTTAAATCATCAGAGCACTGTATCCTCGTCATTACCAACTTGTTTATCAAATAATTTTAAACAAAAAAAACCGACTTCAAATTTGGGCTATACTGAAAGCATTTGTCTAATGAGGGTGACCTTCCATCACCAGCAGGCCTGACTAATTACTGAAATTATAATTTCCAGTCTGCAGGTGCAATCAGTATTGAAAGAATTATCCTTTAACTCCTAAGCATTAAGGAGTTGACCTTCCATCATCAGCTCAGTCATTTTTTTTACTGCCAAACGTAAATACTGGTGTAGCTTTGAAAAATGTACTAAAAACATTACCTGTGCCTATAAAATTTGAGGGTTGCCCTCGAGTTCCCTCATATTCCATCATCAGGTCAAGATATGCTGACAATGGGACCACCTGGAAACTATATCCTTTCAAGCAAAAAAAGAATTTTCCAAATCGGTCCAGGCGTCTTCGAGTAATCAGCGAACACACATAAAAAAAATTTAAAAAAAAGATCCCGACGAATTGAGAACCTCCTCCTTTTTTGAAGTCGGTTAATAAAAGGAAAAATACTTGTACCCACAGTATTTTTTCGTAATTTATTTGACGGATTAATTAGTTTTTTTTAGCCAAGTAGCCAATAGTGACAGGTTGCCAGCTTATAAGATGTTATAATGTCATTTTATTTTCTCGCCTGAAACACAGGATTATCCTAGTTCAGGACATATGGTGTATAATGTTTCCTATAAGTTTACTAGAGTAGTTGTATTATATTGTAAGAAAGAATTTAATAAAGATATATTATTATTTTAAAAAAGCCGTGGTAGCCCAGCGGTTCGAACTGTGGCCTCTCAAGCAGAGGGTCGTGGGTTCAAACCCCGGGCTCGCACCTCTGAATTTTTCGGAATTTATGTGCGATATCAAATTTGATATTTATCACGAGCTATTCGGTGAAGGAAAACATCGTGAGGAAACCTACACACAGCGACAAAGTAATTCAACGTTGTGTGTGAAGTTCCCAATCCGCACTGGGCCCGCGTGGGAACTATCGCCCAAGCCCTCTCATACTGAGAGGAGGCCTGTGCCCTGCAGTGGGACGTATATAGGCTGATGATGATGATGATGATGATATTATTATTATATGTTAAAATAGCCGCTTAAAACATAATTATATTAACCTATTCTCTCGATCGCCTCTTACGACATCCACGGTAAAAATGGAGCGGTGTCGTTTTAAACCCGAACACACGGCTTACATCAGTTTAAAGCAGCCTTTTTCAGTTAAACTCAGTTGGCGAGTTAAAAAGGCGAGTCAACACAATTCGTCCCACGTTTTGAGTCCTATGAGATTTGCATACATTTGCAGCTGTTGAAAAACGGGGAATCTTGTTAACTGTGAAACGGAACGCAGTTTGCGGGGGAAAATGTGTTGAAATGCAACCCACGGCGTTTTGTTTGTTTTAATTTACCATGATGGGTGGAACTAAGTCCATGCCATTTTTATCACTTTATCTCAACAGTACAAATATTTTTTTTGGTACTTTTAATTTTGTATTTATTTTAAAGTATGTAATTATTTTCTTTGACTTAAGCCCCTAATTGCGAAACGAACTGATTTTTTTTTGTATGTAGGACAATTTTGGAAATGAGCATATTATAAGCAATATTTTAATTCCCTGGTTCGGATAAAATAATTTAGATAGGGATGTGAATTTTTTTTTTTTCGTGGGTGTCGTAAGAGTCGACTATGGACAGTTATTTAAGGGATGTTTAGGCGTTAAGCTATACACCTTTAATTCTTGCACCAATTTTTTGACTTAACACCTAGAAAAATATGCAAGAATCGTGAAAATAGTCTATGTACAGTTTCTTATGGAGTAGCATTTGGAAATACCGGCGTGATGTTCGTGTGTGTATATTTTAGGGTACCTACCAACTTGTCACTATTATACATACATCTTTTACATACATACATATTCTCACGCCCATATTCCCATGAGGGGTAGGCAGAGCAAATGAATTCAAAAAATCCAGTGCCACGTTTAGCAAATTCAGGGTAACCAGATAGTTAAACGTGATATTGCGGTGACAGGTTGCTAGCCTATCGCCCACAATACACTAACCCTTTCCCAGAGTCGACTCTTACGACACCCACGGGAAGAAGGAAGAAACTAACTAACTTAAAACCTAGAAAAATATGCAAGAATCGTGAAAATAGTCTATGTACAGTTTCTTATGGAGTAGCATTTGGGGATACGGGCGTGATGTTTGTATATTTTAGGGTAGCAACTCTTTTATCCATATTAAAACCTAAAAAGATAACTAAAGTGCGTATGAGACGTGAAATAGTCACGGTTTTGCTTAAGTAAAGTCTCGTGTACTCTGCTACTCCATTTGAGAACACAAGCGTGTCGTATGTACCCTGCGTACAGTCAGGGAAATTGGATGTGTAGCAGGTTGATATACTTCTAAAATTGACCTCATTATATTTCCAGCCAGTTGCGTGACATAAATACTCAATATTGAACTTCTTGGTGAAGTTTGTCCTATAATGCGAACAAATTATGAAGGCGGTCAACCTGCTAAACATTCAGATTCCCTGACTGTACCATCGAACCAATTCATTACTGACCCACCATGGAACCTATTCACAGTGAACGTCATAGTGACATTACATTGATTGACAAAGGAAATGTTTATGACGTTTATTGTGACAACATTCTGTGGTGGGTCAGGAATCAGTTGGTTCGATAGTACCTATCTAATTGTTATCACTTAGCTAACTGCAAAAATAATTATCTTTATATCACGATAAGCGCTAAGCTCGCTCGCTAAAAATGGAATAAAAGGAATATGATATGATGTATTCTCCCCGGCAAAAGTGACCCGGCGTTTTCCTATTAAATATTTATCTTGGCACTTTGTCATTCTCCGGATATAATTTTCCATCCAATGAAGCTGTCTGTCTTGTTCACGTTCGTAGCGATATTCAATGTTACGAGAAGGCGATACAAGCATGTTGCTAAGATTTGGAAGTCCCAGTTAGCAAAAATTTTGTCTCGAAAAGAACCTATCTCGATTTAATATGAGGAATGTCTGCAGAACCAAACATGGCAATGACAACATGCAATGAATGTGCAACCATTTTTTAATGCACACAGCATTGGGACATTTACCTTAATCCTAAGCATACGGGGTGATTGTGAACAACCTTGTAAGGTAAACGTCCCTGTGCTCGACAGTGACCCAATACATGACACTTGCAACCTTATGTCATAGTAAGACAGGTGACAGATGGGACTACTGGGCGTTGAGGCGTCGAGCATTGGTACATTTACCTTAATCCTAAGCATACGGGGTGATTGTGAAACGCGCGTCTACCGCGCGTAGCGTTGTAGTTCCTCGTAGCTTCTACGTTTTGATCCGCTCCTCTGCTCCTCTACCGTCCCATCGTACGCACTTTAACACGTTCACTGCGGCTCAAAATATTGCTTACTTTCAACCAGTGCTATAAGAGGTCTTTAAGCCTTAACTGTACCATTTTTCCAGTGCGGTTAGGGGCCTTAAGACCACTCAAGGAATAATTTATAATTTTAAACAAAAAAAAACCGACTTCAAATTAGCAATATTTTAAAAGTATTCTATTTACTGAATGTAAAATCTTGACTT
>BHDV01034542.1:167461-193477 GCA_005406045.1 Adoxophyes honmai
AAAAAAAAAAAAAAAAAAAAAAAAAATTAGGTCGAATTGAGAACCTCCTCCTTTTTGAAGTCGGTTAACAAGAGTATTAAAATGCTTATATTTCCATGAAATTCATAAATGTTTGAATGATACCTATATAGTACTGTTTCTAAAGGACGGCTTTGTCTTATTTTGGCTTCGCCCGAAGTTCTGATGTCAGAATATGGAATAATGACAAAAAATTATTAGGAGGTCTTTTGACCTCTTACAGCACTGAATTTGAGGTACATTTGTATTTAGTTCTAGTGATGTTCAAATAAAAATACATTTTATCGTTAAATCAAAAAACTTAGGTATTTACATAAACACTGAACACAATTGATGCTTACTACATATTATTATAAAGTACGTAGGAACCGTAAGGTCGGGGTACTTTGACCCAGCAATGTTTTTTTTAATGCCAAATGATGGTTAACGAGGAAGAGGGTCACCTGATCGTAAGTGATTACCACGGCCCTTAGACACCCGCAACACCAGAGGTATTGCAGGTGCGTTACCAACCTACAGGACTAAGATAAAATGCCTCTTGTGCCATTTATTTCACCGGCTATCTTACTCTCTTCACCGGAACACAACAGTGCAAGCACTGCTGCTTGGCGGTAGAATTAACGAGTAAAATAGTGGTAGCGATCCGGATGGACTCTGCACTAGGTCTTACCACCCATAAAGTACCCGGACCTTTCGGTATTTTCACTCACGAGCAAATGCAATATTATTACGTGTATTGTTCATCGACGCGTGCACATCACTGGGTCATACTTCGACTATCATAGGCCACGTCAGGTGCGGTAGGGGGCGGATAAGCCCGTACTATCTATAAGAGGTATTTAGACCTCCTGTCCGCACTGGACGCAAATTTTTTGCTCTCAGTGCGGTGAGAGGCTTTAAGACCTCCCGCGTGTTTTAAAATATCAAAAAATTGTACGTTTAAAGAGAAATCAAACCATATATTGGACTCTTTTCTACCTATACAATTGTGTGAGCTACGAGCTACGCACCAGAGCGAAACCACGATATTTTCAGCCGCACTGACCGGGAGTACAAGTAGGAGGTCTAAAGACTCCTTATCGCAGCGAACGTGTTAACCGAGTTGCGAGCGCACTACACACGCGTTTTTATCGCGTTTTACTTGTATCTACATACAATCATGCCTGTATTCCCAAACGGGGAAGGCAGAGCACAAGAAACGCTACATTGACAAAACCATGACTATTTTACTTTTCGTAACCACTTCTAGTATATTTTTTTAGGTTTTGAGGTGGCAGGAGGAATAATAGGGGCAGGTTGCTAGCCTGTCGCCTAAAATATACCTACCTAATTCCTTAGTCGCCTCTTACGACATCCACGAACGAAATGAAGAGGTGTTATTCTAAATCCGACACCACAAAACGCAAAAATCGACATCTACGATGCAAGCGACGCGTGATTTTAAATACGCCGTTTGCTAGGGGCTTTATTCAAATTGATATAGGGTGTTCCGATTTTGAATAGGAATTTATTTTTCGCTTCCGCTTCGCAGTATTTTGTGTCGTTTCCGGTGATTGGTGCTCTCTAATGTTTTTTTTTTGTTTAGATTCAACAGTCGTTATTGCGAATCTGTGTGGCAGAACGGAAAACAGTATGGTGTTGGGCTTAGAATTAAAAAACTTCTCAACTTGTGACAGATATTGTAGCGACTTAGGAAATAGGTTAAGGTATGCGTTAGGCGAAAGGAACCTATCATACCTCTTTCATCAAAGTTATGCTAAAAGTGGCTTCAAGACGAAAAATCGTGATGGTTTTGAGTACGTAACGTTTCATGTTTCTATCGCCTAAAACACACCTAAACCTATTTCCTTAGTCGCTCACGACATCCACGCTACATTTTTTTATTTTAATTTTAAGCCACGTCACTTCCACATAGAGTGTCTTTTCTATTTATTAGTACAGCGACGAATTCTGAGAACTTAGTATAGTTTTTAACGTACAGTCTCGAACCGGGATTGTTGAGCCACTTGCCACTTTTTGCAATTTAGACGTGTAATCAATGACCGATGTGACAGACTAGATGTCAGCTATTGGATTACTATTACACGACCAAGTTACAAACATAGGTAAGTGGCTCAACAATCCCTGTTTGCGATGGTACCTATTTCTGCAGATTGCCAGGTGATTGCAAGAATTCGAGAATCTATGCTCTAGATAAAAAGCCTATTATTATAAGCAAATACTGCAACAAAAAGCTATTACTCCCCGCCTTCTCTGCAGTATCAAGTTATCTTCCACTTTAAAATATCCGTAATGTTCCTAAAGCTAGAAATTGATAACAGCGCCATCTATCCACAGGCGCGGTCAAAACTTCCTAAGAAACGTCGCCGTGTTTTGCCGGTGGAGCAGCCACGGAGAAAGCGCGACGTCACCGCCTCCAACCGGCGAGTGAACGCAGTTAAGCACCCCGTCGTCCTGAAGGAGCTACCACCTGGCGGGAACAAATTCGGTGAGTTGCTCACTCGAGAACACAGATGGCTCTGTAAGTAGTTAGAGGTTTTTTACATAGATGGCGCCACTGGCAGGGCAATCAACTGAAAGCATTAGGTATTCATGAAATGCTTGCGAGCCGTATAATTTGTAAGCAACGATCGCTTTTTGTTTCTTTTATTAAGTAGAGACGTACCTGAAAATTGTGGGCCGCCGGGGCGCTCGGGCGGTTCTTTGTGTTTTCAAATGAAGGAACAGGGAAGATTATTTTGTAAGAAGTTAACACGTTCACTGCGGCTCAAAATATTGCTTACTTTCAGCCAGTGCGATAAGAGGTCTTTAGGCCTTAACTGTACCATTTTTCCAGTGCGGTTAGGGGCCTTAAGACCACTCAAGGAACAAGGATATTAAAATGCTTATTTTATCGCGAAATTCATAAATTTGTGAATGATACCTTTATAGTACTGTTTCTAAAGGACGGATTTGTCTTATTTTGGCTTCGCCCGAAGTTCTGATGTCAGAATATGGAATAATGACAAAAAATAATTAGGAGGTCTTTTGACCTCTTACAGCACTGAATTTGAGGTACATTTGTATTTGGTTCTAGTGATGTGCAAATAAAACTACATTTTATCGTTAAATCAAAAACTTAGGTATTTACATAAACACTGAATACAATTGATGCTTACTTCATATAAAGCATGTAGGTACCGTAAGGTCGGGGTACTTTGACCCAGCAATGTTTTTTTATGCCAAATGATGGTAAACGAGGAAGAAGGTCATCTGATCGTAAGTGATTACCACGGCCCATAGACGCCCGCAACACCAGAGGTATTGCAGGTGCGTTACTAGCCTAGAGGACTAAGATAAAATGCCACTTGTGCCTGTTATTTCACCGGCTGTCTTTGTCTCTTCACTGGAACACAACAGTGCAAGCACTGCTGCTTGGCGGTAGAATTAACGAGTAAAATAGTGGTAGCGATCCGGATGGACCCTGTACTAGGTCCTACCACCCATAAAGTACCCGGACCTTTCGGTATTTTCACTCATGAGCAAATGCAATATTATTACGTGTATTGTTAATCGACGCGTGCACATCACTGGGTCATAGTTCGACTATCATAGGTTACGTCAGGTGCGGTAGGGGACGGATAAGCCCGTACTATCTATAAGAGGTCTTTAGACCTCCTGTTCGCACTGGACGCAAAATTTTTACTCTCAGTGCGATGAGAGGCCTTAAGACCTCCCGCGTGTTTTAAAATATCAAAAAATTGTACGTTTAAAGAGAAATCGAACCATATATTGAACTCTTTTCTACCTAAAAAATTGTGTGAGCTACGAGCTACGCACCAGAGCGAAACCACGATATTTTCACCCGCACTGACCGGAGGTACACGTAGGAGGTCTAAAGACCCCTTATCGCAGCGAACGTGTTAATGTTTTATACGTACTTATATGCAGCGATCTATACTTGTTTGTTTAAAAGTCAATTCAGCCAAACGATAGTAAAACTTAGTCTGAATTTGATTACCTGTGTGATGTCGGGACAGAATACCACTCTTTTCGTTTCTTCCTTGGAAGTCGTAAGAGGCGACTAAGGAAGTATTATGTAAGGTATGCTTTAGGCCACAGGCTAGCGACCTATCACTATTATACTACCTCTTCCATCTGTTTTCAAACCTAAAATTACGCTAGAAGTGGTCTAGCGTGAGTTAGTCGTAATCATGGTTTTGTCTCTCAGGTTTCGTGTGCTCTGCCTACCCCATTTGAGAACATAGTTGTGATTTTTAACCGACTTCAAAAAGGAGGAGGTTCTCAATTCGACCAAATTTTTTTTTTTTTTTTGTGTGTATGTTACTCGATAACTCGAAAACCCGTGGACCGATTTTCAAAATTTTTTTTTTAATCAAAAGGGTATAACTCGAAATTGGTCCCATTGGCACGAAACCAGGATCTGATGATGGAATCTTGGAGAAATCGAGGGAACTCTTCAAATTTTATATGGAGATGTAAGGCGTTTTCGGTAATTTGTTGATGAAGTCAAGATTTTACATTCAGTAAATAGAATACTTTTAAAATATTGCTAATTTGAAGTCGGTTTTTTTTTGTTTAAAATTATATGCAATGAACTTGAGTTTCGTGACTTTTTTTCTCAGGGGTCAACGGCATGAACATGATCGGGCTCGCGCTCCAGGGCCCTCCGAACATCCTGTCTCGGCCTTCGACGGCGTCCACGCAGCCCCTCCAAGCCAGGGCTCCCATCGGTAAACCAGCTATCCTGATCATACAACCCCCTCCCACACCTGACAAGAGACAGAGTCGACCTACCATTGTTTTTCTATAACTTGCTAAAGAAACAAAAGAAGATAAGACAAAAACAGTAGCTTCCTAAGATGGACAAAAAAGTCCTGGTTGAAATTGATAGAAAAAAAAAACAACTTTTGGAAATAAAAATTATATCACAAGTCACCGTCAATGTGTAAAGTGAACAGATAGAAGAGCTGTCAGTATTGCTACATTTTATGGCTATATTGATTCACTGGACGAATGTTCTTCAGTATTTACAGGGGAATTATATAAGAAGCGCCGAAATACCTTCCGTTTCTTTATTTACAGTGGCTTTATCAAAATCAAAATATAAATTTTGTTTGGCCGTAAGAGGTTCTGTTACACGTCTTGATTTTGAGTCTACCACAGCTTAGTTATGTATGATTATGACTATGATCACCGAGAAGAATGCGCTGAAAATTGTCACAAACTTTAAAGTCGACAAAGTCTTTTAAACCAGCAGTACCTAGGTACTTACCCAAATAATGAATGTGTATGATTCATTTTTAAGTTCAATGTTTACTACCCTTGCTTGAATATCCCTGGCACACCTTTATTTATTTGAACTTATGAATAATGTTTATTACGCAGGATTTGTGTAAATTATTCACTGCCAATAACTCGAAATTCAAAACAAACAACAAAACATTTTCTTCTCTATCATGTTAAAGAATGGCAACAGAAAAAGAAAGCTTTTGCCTGTTAATTACTTTTTTGTAAAAAAGGAAAAAGTGTCACAAAATACCATGTGGAAAATAAAGTGTCTCGGCAGAATAATAATATCTTTCAGAGAATTTGTTTTTCCTGATCACGTATTTGGTTTCATTTGAGCCAAACAACGCAAAACCTCACCAAGGGTTACAAAAAACTTAAAAAGGCGCTCCTAAATAGTATTCCATTCCATAGTTATATAATTGCCATTACAATCCTGCGCAATAAACTCCAAGACCGAGTGCTGACACAAGTTTCTCTTGCAGTTGAGAGTCCAATCGTGAATACGCAAGCTGGCGCCATATCCCTAGCGTCATTGCAACCACCCCTGATGACAGCTCCACCCCTGCAACCAAGACCTGCAACCACAGGCGCCCTAGACCTCATGCTGCCATTGCAACCAAAACTACTACCAGGGTACCACCTTCAGTCGTCATTTCTCACCAGCACACTCTCCACTGTGCGACCCCCCGACCTACCAGAGAAAAAGAACACCAGCCCAGAATCCTCTAGAGTCGATGATAATTGTGTAAATTTAGATAGTATCCAAGATAGCATAAGTCATATAGAAGGTGAAAATGATAATTGTAATGTAGATATCGAAGCCTTTGACGTCACTGACAATTCTTACAAAGATGAAATCAATTCTAATGTGATTGATGCCAAAACGATGGATACTTTAGTCAGTAGTTCGAATGACGACAGTCCTAATAATAACTCTTATTGAATCAATTATAGTTAAGATAAATAAACGTGAACTGTAATATAAGAAATTGAAACCCCACTCTTTGGAATCATCTGTTATATTGATGTAAGATTTCAATGAATTCGATTTGAAATTTGTAATATAAATGTTGGACTAACAGATTTGAAATTTATCTCGACCAATACTAAGTAGTTAAGTTTGCTTGACGGGTGTTTTTAAAACAAGTTGTTTTGTACCTTTTTCTTAAAAAGTACTCAGAATTACAAGTTCTATCGATCTAAACAAAAAATATTTCGCGTAAAAATTGCCGCGACTTTTTGTTAGACGATCGCGTATGTAGCAAGAATTTGTATGTAATCAAGGATCAGGGTTTTCACCTTTTACATCGATATTCCTCGTGATTGTAAGTAAAATAAACATAACACTTCCAAAATTTTAAAGAATAACTGTATGAAACGACTGTTTTTAAAAACGGCCCGATGTATTTTTTGTATATTTTGTAAATTGAAAGACGAAACAGTGATGGTAAAGAAATCGTGTTATTGTAAGCGAAGTTTTTAACTCTTGCCAGAAAAATTGTTAATAATGTTAGAAATTCTGCGTCTTCTTAAAGTTAATTTGGCCAAGTTTTAGATTCAAAGTTAAAATTTTAATTAACAAAGGGATCTCCTTAAAATTGTATGCTTGGATACTTTGACAAGGTTAGCATGAGCCACAATTATGCTTCCTTGCGGTTTTAACTTGCAAGATTTTACGCTGATGTGGGTAAAATGGACCTAGAATGTTGTAGTGATTTTAACTTTAATGTTACATTATTTTACTATGTGTTTTTATATTTAACTGTACATAGAAGAAGGTGCAACTTTGTGAAATAAACTCTTAAGAGATAAACTAAATGATACCCACTCTATGGTCCTTTAAGAGGTCCTGTACGTAAGTTTTCCACAAATGTGCCAAAAACTACGTAATTTTGTAGTTAGCTCGCGTTAGGGTAGACGGGTTTTTATGGACCCATAAAATGGCTGTTCAATGCTTTGTTTCTGTCGGCACTACACTATGCTACAGCTGGGGTTTACCATGAAGTCTACATGCGATATAAACACACTCACTGTTAATTCTGAGTTGGCCTTCAGGTGTGTTCAAATGACTGCACTTTCTTGACAGCGGCACTGCGCTAAATTGACGGCTACGCATTGGTGAATATGTTATGGTTAAGTATTCGGTTTAGATACTACATCTCACATCCTGATCGCTTTGCAAGAAAGTTGTATCAGATACCAAATTCAGTTTAGAAAACTGGTAAGGGTTTTAATTTTAAATAATACTTTTCCTTTGAATTAAAACGTTGCGTGATCAAATTAGTATTTCGCTCAATGACTTCACGCAAAGGATTAGAGACTTTTTAGATCAAAATAATCAGTAATGTAGTTATGTAGTAGCGGCTGGGTATGTAGGTATTAATCATTATACTTTGTTAAATACGCTGCGATGAAACCGATAACGGCCTTACGGTAATCTGGTATGAAGCATAGTGTAAACTCGACAAAACGAGCATTTACCTTGATTCTTTAAAAGTAGATTAAGGTATAGTTCATAAATGAAATATTGTTCCATTTAGTAACCAAGCTGTTAGTAATCGGTGTTTACTAACGATTGTAATTTTCATAGGATCTAGTATATTTTTCTAATGTTACGATTTTTTATTGTTTCAGTGTCAGATTGGGTTTCATTTGAATTTCCGTATTTGAAATAAGAAAGAAGATACAATATTACATTTAAACGTAAATATATTGTACTAGAGGAAAACATTTTTTGGTTAGGATTACATACATCAGGTATCCAGTAAAAATGTTGTTTGTATTGTTTTAATAATATTCACTTTTTTTGTAGAATATGATAATATTTACCCTACCATTATTGTCTTTATTGAAAATCTTTGAGGCGTTGTAATGTTGTTTTAAAAACATCCTATGCGATTTTGTGACATCAAACTTGCCTGTATCAAAGTGTTGCTGCCTATTTGTAAGCAAGGAACCCAATATATTGCTAAGTTTACAATCTAACACATGGAAAAATATTATTATCGAAGTGCCAAAACGAATACAAAATAATATTAATTGAGACTCAATCTGACAAAACGTTTAAATTAATCTAAAGCCCCATTAAAAGATTGACCACGTTTTTATCTTGCATGAAAATGTTTGAATAAACCAGTACCAACAATACTGTTTAGTTTTATTTCATAACCTAAGAACGCACTACGACTTTTTGTCGCGCGATAATTTTGTCGCAGAAATGCAACGTAAGTGCCGGCGCGCACTACGACTTTTTGTCGTGCGACACGATTTTAAAATAGCGCTGTCCATAGTGATTTTTTCATCATAGTGCGCGCGATGACATATAAACCCTTACGTTGCATTTCTGCGACAAAATTATCGCGCGACAAAAAGTCGTAGTGCGTTCTTAGCCTTACGTTGCATTTCTGCGACAAAATTATCGCGCGACAAAAAGTCGTAGTGCGTTCTTAGCCTTACATTGCATTTCTGCGACAAAATTGTCGCGCGACATAAAGTCGTAGTGCGCGCTTAGCCTTACGTTGCATTTCTGCGACAAAATTATCGCACGACAAAAAATCGTCGTGCGTTCTTAGCCTAAATGTATGTATTGAGTGTAAATATCATTATTAACCAGTGGTCGAGTATACGCGTCTCAAAACCCCTGTAAAATATTTCCAGAAAATTTTCATTTTAGGCCTTGTGGGAGAAAAATGTTTGACCGCTTTTCTGGTCAATGTGCCCAGTATTATGCCGACTTTATATGGCACTGCAAGTCCTGTTTTAGCCTGCGCACCTGCTTCTACGATTGTTATTCCTGCTCGACATTAGGCTCAATTCACACCAGAAGAGCAGCGCAGCGCGGCGTAGCGCAGCGACCCGCTCCGTGGAGAATGCGCGAGGATTCCTGCGACTGCTCGAGAAGCCGCTGGAATGCGTAGGAAGTCGCTGGAATTTACATAATTATTGACATATTGACATATGTATTGACAGCGGCCGTCGCGACTACTCGAGCATCCTCGGGCATTCCCGCGACAGCTCGCGCAGTCGCACGTCTTTGTTCCCGTGGATCCGCGGGCATCCGCGCGCATCGTTAGAGTTTCTCATGCGATAATAAGTCTTATTGCAATGAAAATAAAGTTGAAATTCTCATGACACTGAAACTGCGTTCCGCTACGCCGCGCTGCGCTGCTCTTCTGGTGTGAGCCTTACGATGCTAGGCGGTTGACTTAGAGCCGGGGTACAAAAGACTAGACATTTTTTTCATATTATCGTTTTTTTCGTCACGAAATTTTCCAGAAAAAAACTTTACAGGGTTTTTCTGACGCGTATTCTCGACTAATGGTTAAAATATTTACCTACATGAAATTTAAACATTGATTTTGAATTTAGTTAAAACGCTGTGCAGGACACGTCCACCGCATGCACCCACAAAAATGGCCACACACAGGATACACACAGATTGAGAATACAGGCTTTATGTTTCCACATCTACACTTACATACGTATGAATGAATGTAAAACATTAAGTTTTATCGGTAGCCTGCTAAGGTCTAAGCCGATTCACAAAACATTGATTAAAATACCAAAATGCCATTAATTATTCCCAACTAATGAATGGTTATTAATGAAAACCGATTACACGGGACGTGATTGCGAGAACGATCCACAAAGGTTTCTCTGATTCAATTTCTCGACGGATCTCCGTCGATATCCTGTGGATAGTGATGGGACGACGATGAAATATTATGTCGATAAGTTGGACATCGAAAAAAACTTACAATATCGATATGAGTTTTCGAAAAACCGCTGTCAAGTAGTGTCCGACCGAAGCTTCGGCTTCGGCTTCGGCTTCGGCCACCTTCGGCCAAAAAATCCACCTTCGGCCAAACCTTCGGCTTCGGCCAAAATTTGGCCGAAGCTTTGGCCGAAGCCGAAGGTTTGCAAATTGTGATTTGAAATTGAACGAACGATGCCAGAGCGAGACGGATAGTGCGCAGCGCTTAGCAGAACAGCGTTTCGCCGACCCGATCGCATTGCTTGCAGTTAATCTTATAAATAACTGACAACACATAACATAACAACATAAACACACTTGATTTCGAAGCGAAAACTGCGGAAAATATACTGCTATTTTTTTTACTATTAGCAAATTCTCTCATTTCTTTGGGTTAACACACCTTCGGCTTCGGCTTCGGCTTCGGCCGAAGGTTTTCATGAAAGCCGATTAATCGGCTTCGGCTTCGGCTTCGGCCAAAATTGTACCTTCGGTCGGACACTACTGTCAAGATACTAAGCTCAATACTGTAAATATTGTAAATGGTGTATTCTAATTTATAACAGACATTTTAACACGCTAGTCATTCAATAGAAAAATACTTAATTGAAAAATGAATCGTTACTACTAGGTAAGATGCTGAATATGCTGGTGGCGTTCCTGTTTTAAATGCCGGTCTCTATATTCAATCGAAGGTAAGTACGTATTTTTAATTATATTTTTTCCCCTCCCAACACACCTACCCACGCTCCTTAAAATCTGTTTAATATAATCATAATTATATTAAAATAAAATAATAGACAAATTAATACAATTTTATTTGCAGGACTCAATAAAATCAAATAGCGATGACAAAAAGATTATAGACAAACTAGCTGTGCCCGCAACTTCGTCCGCGTGGAATAGTTTTTTTTTTGCCATAAAAGGTAGCCTATGTCCTTTCTCAGGTTCTAAAGAATGTCTGTGCCAAATTATATCAAAATCGGTTGAGAGGTTTAAGCAGGAAAGCGTAACAGACAGACAGACAGAGTTACTTTCGCATTTATAATATTAGTAGGGAAGTAGGGATGTATCGATGATAATAATCACATCCCTACCTGTAAACAAAATTGATGTACTCTGATACTGTAAAGTGACTATTAAATCACAAAAGCAACTTAAGCTTTGCATGTCTATTAAGTACGTTAAGGATTATTACGTCTCTCCATACGCCTTGGAGTATGAATAATGAGGTCTGATACAATCTGCTTTTTAGATGATAGATGGCGGTGTTAAACTGTGGTTTAATGCTTTTAATATGTTCAGCCATAGGATTAACAAGTCATAGGACTTGATTTAACATTTTATCTACCTTTTTTTCTACCCGTGTGGTGTCGGGATAGAATAACACCTCTCCATTTCTTCCGTGGATGTCGTAAGAGGCGACTAAGTAAATAGGTGTAGGTATATTTTAGACGACAGGCTAGCAACCTGTCAATATTCTACCTCTTCCATCTTTGCAAACCTAAAACTAAACGATGTAATGAAGGATTCCACCTTTGCGGATGTGCCTGGCTTCAGAGAGAGGGTTACCGGATATTAAATTCTAATTGAGGAATGTTAGCACACGGCCAGAATATCGGATAACGCCAGTTCTGGTGTTTTAATAAAAGGTAGACAGTGACCAGTAGATACTTCTACTACCTATTTAGTTTAATGCATTGTGTCAAGATTGCCGTGTGGTGTCAGGATAGAAAAGAAAGTAAGAAAGACATATTTATTGTCAAAAAATTGACACAGAGTTGATGAACTACCCTCCTAAAGCCCAGAGTTTTTTTTTCGCGGATGGGTTTGCGGCCCAAAGTCCTTTTTATAGGTTTACATGGTACCGGCCCAGGATTTTCGACGCACAAAAATATGGCTTACGATTATCGTATGAGCGTGGGATTTTTGTCATCATTAGAGGCATGAGTAGAAAGTCAGGAGGTTACGAAAACACCAAAATCTAAAGACCTTTTTATAGGTCTACGGGTCGCAGTCTCTCAAAATATGATTTATTTAAAACCTGTATTTTTAGTTTTACAAGACCACTTATAGTACGGTTTTATTGTACTTTTATAGTATTAAAACGTAGATTAACAATATCATGTAAAAAATAACCTGTTTGTTTTTTACGGTTAAAATAGTTTTTCATACCTTCCATTACCACTTGCAATTGTGATATTTGCCTCGAAAGCTACATTTTTGTAATGATTTTTACCAATTAACGAAAACACTGATGTGTGTTCAATCATATCAGTCAAATAAAGTATTATTTCAACGGAAAATAAGTAAGAAATTAAGCACCATAATTAACGATGTTGAAAATTCCTATGAAAATGGGGTACCAGCCCGTAGGCCTTTTAAAAGGTTTGGTTCACTTACTATTCGGTCTTAGTAAATTATTATTTTTATGCATTGTTCCTATTTATTTTATGTTTTATTGAGAGTTAAGTTTGATGCGAAACATAAATAACCATACAATGACAAAAAAACATGCTACAGAAAAATCAACTTTATAAGCAAATCAAAATATTTCACTCACAATATTTCTCATTAATATGAAGAAGGTTCATTCGACATGAGTTATCAGTTTAATTTCAATAAGCATGCATATTTATAGTCCTTCTTACTGAAAACAAGGACAAAGTTGTGATAAAAACCCGTATACCTTTTAAAATCCAAAAGTATGTAACCGCCCGTATACCTTCTAATAGGTTTTCCAAATAACCAGTATCGTATTAAAATAAATAAAGCAGAAAGGTGAAAAATATGAATGATTTTACATAGATAGACATCTTAGGCATCATTTGCAATAAAAATACCCACAGTATTTGCAAAGATAGCATCGAAAAACATGGATTCACTCAACACTTGTTCGACGTCTAGCCATTTTTTTGGATGTTATGCCAAAACTGACAGATTCTTGGCTATAGGTTTGCATTCTTTGACAACTGCAAACTTGGCATATTCGTTCAGAACACATTTCAAATCATTACGCGGTTAATTTGAAATTCTATGACAGATTTAAAAAGAAGACCTTTTAAAAGGCCTTCGGGCGTCTATTAGTTGAAAGTGACTTAAAGCTTGGGCCGGTACCACTACTCACGCAAAGGCCTTTTAAAAGGCCTTTGGGCGTTAGGAGGCTACACTACTACTATAATGGATAAAATAACACCTCTCCGTTTCTTCGTATGTCGTAAGAGGTGCCTAAGGAAATAGGTAGGTGTAATAGTGACAGGTTGCTAGACTGTCGCCTAAAGCATACTTAAACCTATTTTCCTTAGTCGCCACTTACGACATCTGCGGAAGAAATGGAGAGGTGTATCTATCCCGACACCACACTGTATTCCCAAACGGGGAAGGTAGAGCACACAAAACGTTACATAAACAAAATGACTATTTGACGTTTTGTGGCCACTTCTAGCATAATACTTTTTGGGGAGTGTGGATGGGTGTTGGGAGAAGACCTAGACGGACGTTCAGTGATGAAATCGGGGACGTTTTAAAAACAGGTCAGATCAAGAGGGTACCTGAAACTGAAGAGCGAACTAATGAGATGATGAAGAAGTTAACAAATACGAATGAAATAAAAGAAGTAAAGAGGTATCTGAGGATCGTAGCAATAGCAAGTAAAACAAAGTAGCCTCTATGTATCCCTATGGGTAGCGTTGCCAGGCGTCCGGATAAAGCCGGACATAGGTAGGCTTTTTGATTGCGTGTCCGGCCAAAATAAACGGTGTCCGGCTTGTCCGGCTTTTGTTAGGCTTTTTACTTTTCGCACACGAGCACACGAGCAAGCCTCGAGCGTAGTAGCCGAGCGCCGAGCGTGGCCGAGCGCAAGCGAGGCGACGAGTCAGTCGTTCGCTCACGCAAGCCGAAAACTTAATTTTCGTGGCCACAATTAGCAATCTTTTAGGTTTAAAGTTAGATAAAAGTTACACGGACAATTTAACGAGATAATAATAAAAAAAACTTGATACATATTATTAAGTCTATGATAAAATCCTCAATAAATATAAGAATAATTAGAGTGTCCGGCTTTTCTACCCAAATGTCCGGCCAAACTGGCTAGTCTGTCCGGCTATTAGGTTTGGCGACCTGGCAACCCTACCTATGGGAAGCGATGGAATTTATTATGAAATTATTATTTTTTGTAACAAGGTTAAGGATACTACATACATACATACAATCACGCCTGTGTTCCCAAATGGGGTAGGCAGAGCACACGAAACGGGACATAGAAGAAACCATGATTATGACTATATCACGCTTCGCAGCCACTTCTAGCATAGTTTTAGGTTTGTACAGATGGAAGAGGTAGAATAGTGACAGGTTGCTAACCTGTCGCCTAAAGTATACCTTAACCTACGTCCTTAGTCGCCTCTTACGACATCCACGGAAGAAATGGAGAGGTGTTATTCTAAACTCGAGGTAATACAGGGTGGAAAAATCGAATGCCACATGGATGGCAACTGCCTTAAATGTAGTAAATATCACATTTTGTGAAAGAGAGGCTTTTCTTTGTTTTTAAAAACAATAAATTCTGCATTCAAGGATTTATGAAAAATCGCTAAAATATACTAAGTTATATTATGAATATGTATTGTTTTATTTTGTGTTTAAAATTTTCATGACCTTCTGTTATTCTGATTGTATATGTTATTTAGAGAAAAATGAACCTTATCAGTACCCTTTCACTCTGCACCATAAAATACGGCATGTTATTTTTTGTCACATTTGACCGGTTCGAGTCCCGACTGAGGCAAGCGATCTTTCGTAAATCCTTAAATGCAGAATCTATTGTTTTAAAATACAAAGGAAAGTCCCTTACACAAAATGTGCCGTTTACATGTGGCATTCGATTTTTTCACCTCGTATAACTTGTCTTATTTCCTTAGTTTCTTATTACCAAACCCGTCTCAGAATTGAGTATCGGTATTTCCAATGAAGTATCACCCAGAAGATAACACGGATTCAAAGTCGTTGAGTAGAACTAAAATAATAACAACACTAGCAATAAAACTGTTCACCTTCGACCTGCTAATCTATGCTATAAAATAAATGTGATTTTTTTGTACCGTGTGGTATCGGAATAGAATAACACGTTTTTCCCCATGACGCAATGCGGCGTCTATCCGCTGCCGTGTCGCGTAGCTCCAGATGATGGCTCACGGATTAGCCCGAAACATGTCGAGCTAATCTCGATATAAAAAGAACGTGAGTAAATACGTTTATACATATCAATTAATACGTAAATAAATTTATAGCGAGTTGATTAATTTATTTTATTTTCGTTATAAAAAACGGCTTTGCGGATTTACCGAGACTGATCAAACCACGACATTGGAAATCCTAATCGTGATAGTAGATAAACTTGCTTGGCTTCATTAAAAACAAAGTTGATATGAATAAATTAAATTATGATGGGTCCATGTTTTAGAGTTGAAACGGAGCTGAAATCGGTTGCACGCATTTATTACCAGTATAATGTAATTTTGTTTAACCATAGCAAATAAAGTAGATGTTTTAAGCAGAGTTACTCTTGTATCGGTGAGTGTTATTTATGTTATGTTTGTAACTGTCTCCTTATTTTGATACTAGCTTTCCGCCCGCGGCTTCGCCCGCGTGGAATTCGGTTATATTGCGGTATAAAGCACAACAAATTTACATGTTTATATTCGTTTGCAATAATTTACCTTGTGTTAAACAACACCTGACAAGTATATGCTAGAAGTGCCCACAAAGTGTCAAATAGTCATCGTTTTGTCTATGTAGCGTTTTGTGTGCTCTGCCTACCCCATTTGGGAATACAGGCGTGATTGTATGTATGTTAAACAACACACAGCGCCATCTCCAATCCATCCATCAAGCAAACTATATTTTTGTTTTCCCTCGGGAATATAAACTTTTTCCGGGATAAAAATTAAGTAAGTACCCTATTATTTAATCCGGACTTCTAACTTTACGTTTGCAAAATTTCAAAGCAATCGGTTTAGTAGTTACGGCGTGAAAGCGGAACAAACAAACAAACAAACTTACTTTCCGACTTATAATATTAGTAAGGATTAAAAGGCACAGGAAAATTAAACAGAAACGAACAGTACAATACTGGTTATGTTTATTAATTTTGTATACATACATCTTTTCCGTCTGTGTTGAAACCTAAACTTATGTAAGTGTATGTTTTACTTGTACTAGAATTTTGAAGGAAGAACGTAATAAAGTGATAACTGGTAAAATTATTTGACAGGTACATGTTTTGGAAAAAGGTTGGGGGTAGATTGGGGGTTACCTCAAACTCAAATACAATTACAAAGCATCTCCGTTTAAAGGTAAGTACTGTAAAGAGGGCCCCTAAAGAACACGGTTTAGTAACGTATGGGGAATGTTTATATGAGAAGACTTCCCTATAAAGTAAATAATAAGTTAAAATTATCGGCACAGCGCCATTTTTGTACCAAAAAACTTAAAGCGGCAAACTCAAGTTCTACAAACAATTGGACATCTCACATGCTCACACCGGCTGCCGCGCTAACATCTTGTTCCAATTTTGAAATAATTTGTTCTCTTCTTTGAACCGTCGTCTGTTGGAAGATAGGTAATTTGAAATTCGAAATAATATGAATGTAAATAAACTTTCTGATTAAGAGTATAATTTGTTTCATGTGCACCGATAGATGGCGGTGTCCCACAAGTAATGTTCGCAGTTCGCAACGATTTGAAAATACGCATACTTATGCCTTGATCACACGTACCGAGTAGAGTGGCGAGAGAGTGTTCTCGGCCGAGTACTCGGTTCGTGTGTTCTATGAAAACAATAGTACACACGAACCGAGTACTCGGCCGAGAACACTCTCTCGCCACTCTACTCGGTACGTGTAATGAAGGCATTAGGCCGTGGTCTCCTTCACCCGCCGCCCGCGGCCGACAGCGGCGCACCACCCGCGGCGTCTGAATCTAGACGCCGCCGACAGCGGGTGTTTGGTCGTTTCGAGAGCGTAGCCGCGGCGGCCAGTCGCGGCATTTCGAGGGTTTTTGCTTGCAAATGGACTTGTGTGTGTGCGTGAAATGGAAAAAAACTCTAGCATATCTATTGCTTCAAGAGGAAAAGGATGAGGATTTCTTAATAATATTGAGGAAGCAAAAGAAAATATTTTAATATTTTGAAATATTTAAAGTTTCAAGAATACTTTCCCACACTTTATATTTCAGAATGTTGTTTTTATACTTTTTGTCCTGTGCATCGTACAAGATACTAACATTTGACTAATTCGATCAATAGTTCGTCCTTTTCTTTGGTGAATTTCTCCATAATGAGCCAGCGTCCACCCGCCGCAATGCTTCAAAATAACTAAAGACGCTGCGGCCAGCGGGCGGCAGTCGCGGGCGGCGGGGGAACGCCGCACGCGGCGGGCGAAAACGACCACTCCCGAGCATTCCCGAACATACCATTCAGACGCCGCGCGGCCGCTGTTGGCCGCGGGCGGCGGGTGAAGGAGACCACGGCCTTTCAATTCACACTGCTAACGTTGTATTACAAAATTCACAAAAACCACACACAGTACAGCCTTGTACACAATTAATTAAATTTTAATGAGATATAAACGATTTGTTGTTTCAGGAATCAAAATGCGCGCCGCGTGGAAGCAGAGAGCAGCACTTTTATTTCTTTCCTGTCAGATTATTTCAATTTCAACGCAAAAGACTGCCACTTGGCCCAATTGTCCTGATCAACCTTCGTTTGCTTTCAAAGTACAGCCAGGACAAACAGACACAGACGTATCCGAACTGTTACTAAAAAATTGTAAAATCACAGAAGTAACCGCAAACATAGACTACTATCCACAGTTAAAAAAACTTTCCTTGTCCACTAACGAAATCGCTCACATCGAAAACAATGCCTTCAACAGTCTCACTGCATTAGAAGAATTGAATTTAGAAAATAACCGTTTCCTGGGAAGAGAACTGCCCCCTGATTTACTGAGAAACTGCCGAAAACTGACCAAAATAGACTTTTCTGGCAACGACATGTCGAACACTCCAGAAGAATTACTGCAAGATTTAGAAGAACTACAAAGATTAACTGTTGTAAACTGCTCTTTGACCACCATACCACAATTTGTTCTTCATCCAGCGTTAAAGAAAATGACACATCTGCATTTGAAGATGAACAAAATCGCAAGTCTCGTCGATCCTTCCACCTTTATTAACATACCGAACATAAAAGTACTTACTTTGTCGTCAAACGAGATCGATTACATACACAAAGATGTTTTTAAACCTCTTAATAAGCTCAAGGAGTTTTACATGCACTCAAACAAGATGAGATACATTCCAGAAGAGTTGTTCCTGAACAAATCATCTTTATTTTACCTCGAATTGTCTTTCAATCTTATCGAATATATCCCGGTGAATGCTTTCCTTGGAACTGGTATGAGATCCCTGTTTTTAAGAGGTAACAGATTAACATCTTTGCCGGAAAACTTCTTCACCCAACTTAAGGGAAGTGGCGCTCAACTTAGCACTATGTACATCGGCTTGAATCCGCTGCAATGTGGGTGTTTGAATGAAATTATGATTGAGTCAAAGAGATTTTCTACGCGTATTAATGAAGGGATGTTGTACATGAATTCTCCTTACGACGGGAAACGGCCGGCGTGTGTTTTTGTGGACAGTTTCAAGTGTCAAAGAACTGATGTGTACCAGCGCATTTATGACAGTTTGGTTAATAGTGGATTATATAGTTTATAAGTAAAGTTTGTGTCTATATGTTTTTTTTTATAAATGCTCAGAAATGAATTTTATTGAAATACTCGTAAGTTAACTACTAACTAACAGCTCTGTTCAAATAACTTGGTATCGAGTCTTCGACGTAACGACATGTCGATGATATGAAAATACTTGAAACGTTGTATTTCGGCTGCCCTAAGCTGATTTCAAGTATCTGACTTTCGTCAAATTTTACAGGAGAGCGAAAAAACGTAAAGTGTAATTTTTGCAATAAAATTGTATCCGAATAGTATTTAAAAATAATGTCACAGTATGAGAAAGGATAAAGTTAGTTTGAAACAATGTTTTATTTTGAATTTCTGTGCTTTATCTTTACAGAAATATCAAAAATGGTTTTCAGCATGGAACGCTATAGCTGATTGTTTGTAATTTTTTACATAAAAACGAGTATCTACGAAATTCGCATCTTAGTTAGATCTGTTTTAATTATTGTTGTTAGAAATACATGTTTTCGTTATAATTTTTAAATACAGTCTTCTTTGGCGAACATTTGGTTAACTAAACTCGTATATAAAAAGGAACGGTCGCCTTGCAGAAAAAGAGAATTTCTAGATTTACTGTCAAAATGTTTGGTAGTGTCAACCTTAATCCAGGTTAAACAATTACATCTAGTTTCCTTTTCCCGCTGGATGACCTTTGGATAAATAAAGAATACCTCCAACAACCTTTCATTTATTCTGTGATCAATCCAAATACGATCGGCTGTTTTACGTCATGGATTGTAATTTGGCTTAAGTACCTAGGTAGTTAGCAAATATTCTTGACGAGTCTGCTTGATTTTTACTTTGATTGATTACTTCTCCGTTGGTACCCCATGTGGTACAGGTCTCAAATGACACCTCTCCATTTCTACCATAGATTTCGTAAGAAGAGACTAAGGAAATAGATTTAGGAGTGTTATAGGCGACAAGCTAGCAAGTCGTCACTGATGTATTTCTTTCATCAATGTTTATGCTTACAAACTCAAAACCTAAAAAAATATGCTAGATGTGGTACGAAACGTGAACTAGTAGCGGTTTTGACTATTATGTTTCATATGCCCTGCCTATCCCATTAAGAAATACAGGCGTGACGTACGTATCCGTTATCTATTAAATCAAGAGACGAAAAGTTCCCTGCTAAATGTGGCATTAAAGGGACTAGCAAACTTTTCAATTTTTTTTTTAAGGTTAAACGCCTGTCTTGCTGGTAGGTTATACGCTGCGTCAAATTGAGCACTAAATGTTTTTTTTTTTGCAGAAAGTCTAAGGCGTCATAGCTTTCCTGAAACGATTTTTTTATTAAACAGTTCTTTCTCCTTTCATAAATTACATTTCAACTACATCTTTCAAAAATAACTTCAAAGGCCATATTTTTCATAGTTTTTTGAAACGTTCATTTTCTTTTATTCCAAGCAAAAACATCTTCTTTGTATAAATAATAATGCTACCGTAGTTGTATTTTTTATTGGCATTCACAAATTTTTCAGTAAAGTAAGTCGTAAAAATATATTTTTAGTTTCTCTAATATTTTTTGTACTTTACCATGCACTCTATCTGCTGACATATATTCATTATATATTATTTTATATATATTATTGACTCGTATATTATATGAAATTTTTTTTAGTTATGTTTATGTGTTCCATGGAATATGTTTTTCTATATAATTCACCCTTCTGAGAATCTCCATTGTAGTGTATGTGGGCTTTTTATTTTCTTTAAATTACCACAAATTATATTTTTCGCCTTTTAAGTATGATGTATGTGTTCTTGTTAACGTTGAAATTCACTTACCTATTATTTTATTGATATAATAATGGCAGTGGGTTCCAAGTAATAACATTAAATACTGCACTTTTCGTTATCATCCCGTCCGATACTTGACTTAAATTTGCGGAAAATGTAGGAAAAATATTAACATTTTGTAAGTACAAATGCCTTCCACATATTAAATTTAACAGGTACCTACTTGATTTTAAATTCGGATTTATGTCCCTTAAAAATTAAGTTATTCACGGTGAAACCCAGTATCTACAAAATCTATTTGAATTTAAAGTATCTACATCCAGTTGCTTGCTTTCAGCGTAGAAATGAAGTAGTTACTTGATTTTAGCTTAGAATAGGCGGAGAGAAAAAGATACTTGAATCATTAAATGAAGAATAACTAGTAAACTAGGAGGTTTAGAAGCAAAAGAGTGATGACGGTAGATAGCGCTTACGGAGCTGTTTTGAAATATGCAAAAAAACAAAAATATGAAAAAATGTAGATACTTGAAATCAGCTTAGGGCAGCCGATTTGTAATAATCGTTTATCTTTTAAAACGTACAATCTTTTATCGTGTTTCGAGGAATGAATACATCGACCAAGTCACTATTCTATGAAAGGTTAATTCGATGAATAGTTAAGCTACGATTTGAGACAAATTCAAAATAATTTACGATGAATAGTTAATCTATGACTCGTTAAGCGATGAATTGATGATTCTGAGATTGGAAAAAAAATTAAATGATGTTCGTGGAATAGTTTTCGACGATATGAAATTCGATTACAGAAATTTCGATAAATGTAGATTTTCGCAAAAAGTGGACATCCGACCAGTTGGCTCTGATGTCCAGCATTGTAGGTATGAAAGCAGATGGAAGAGGTAGTATAATAGTGGCAGGTTGCTAGCCTGTCGTCCAAACGCACCTAAACCTATTTCCTTAGTCGCATCTTACGACATCCACAGAAGAAATGGAGAGGTGTTATTCTATCCCCACACCACACAGGTTATCCACAATATTTTGTATTCACAATTCAAGTAAGTAAATGCAGGTTAACGCCTGCTTTGATGTCATCGTGACTAGGGCCTCAACACAATGCCGGGATCTCGGTATTGCGGGATCCCGCGCCATTTCCAATTCGACGTGATGCGGGATCCGCGGGAATTACGGGACTGCAAAAAACGTGCATGCAATGTCCTTCGGAAACGTTTTCAGTTAAAATTAAGAGCTGAGCTTTTTTGTGGTTTTTAATTTTCTTTGTGAATTTTTAAAAACGATTAATTTTGTTTTGATTTGTTTTTTTTTAGAATACGTTTTTTCCTCATCTAGTTGGTCTCATACTGATATCAATTAATACGTAAATAAATTTATAGTTAGTAGATTAATTTATTTTATTTTCGTTATAAAAAACGGTTTTATTTGCCGAGACTGGTCAAACCGCGACATTGGGAACCCTAATCGTGATCTACACTAATATTATAAAGAGGAAAACTTTGTTTGTTTGTTTGTTTGTTTGTTTGTAATGAATAGGCTCAGAAAATACTGGACCGTTTTTAAAAATTCTTGCACCATTCGAAAGCCATTATTCACGAGAAACATAGGCTAAATTTTATTTTGAAAAAAAGAGGTTTCCGTTAAATATTTGGGTTTAGATATCTACATCTACACTAATATTACGAAGAGGAAAATGATGAATTTAATGAATTACGCGAACAAAGTCGCGGGCGGAAAGCTATAGTAGATAAACTTGCTTGGTTGCTCATAAAAAACAAAGTTGTTATGAATAAATTAAATATTATGATGGGTTCGGGTTTTAGAGTCGAAACGGAGCTGTGATCGGTTGCACGCATTTATTATCAGTATAATGTACCTAATTTTGTTTAACAATAACAAATAAAGTAGATGTTTTAAGCAAAGTTACTCTTGTATCGGTGAGTGTAATTTATGTTATATCTGTAATTGTGTGTTTATAACATTTTGGCACAGGAAAATGAAATAGAAACGAACATTTTAATAGACTATGTCCTGTATAATAATTTTGTAGTAAAACTTATTAGTAGCAGGCTAGCAACCTATTATTATATTCATCTCTTCCATCTGTTTTGAAATCTAAACTTATGCTGGAAGTATCTATGAAGCATAAAATAGTCACGGTTTTAGTTACGCTATGTGTGCTCTGCCTACCACATTTAAAAATACAGGCGTGATTGTACAGTCAGCTGCAGAGAAAAGTAACCCCCCGCCCATACAATGTTTCATTGCTAGGGGGTTACCTTTCTCTGCAGCTGTCCGTACGTATGTAAATGTACGTTTTACTTACTACAATTTTGAAGGAAGAAAGTAACAAAGTAGTTAATGGTAAAATAATTCAGCAGGGATTTGTTTTGGAAAAAGTTTGGGGGTTACCTCAAACTCAAATGCAATTACAAAACATCGATTACAAAGCATCTCCGTTTAAAGTTAGGTACTGTAAAGAGGGCCCCTAAAGATCACGGTTTAGTAAGGTATGGGGGACGTTTATACATATAGACTTACCTATAAAGTAAAAAGATAAGTATAAATTATCGGCACAGCGCCATTTTTGTTCACACCGGCAGCCGCATCAACATCTTCTTCCAATCCATACTTCCATACTTAATTATTATTAATGTGAAAGTGTGTGTGTTTGTTTGTTTGTCCGTCTTTCACGGCTAAACGGGGCGACGGATTGATGTGGTTTTTATTGGTAGAGATAGTTTAGGCCATGGAGAGTGACAAAGGCTACTTTTTGTCTCTTCATAACCCCCCACTTCCCTAAAATGGGATGTGAAAGTTTGTATGGAGCATTCCGCAAATTTCAACGTGAAAGCTATAAATGGCATGCGGGCTTTTAGTGACTAGCAAAAAAATCGTATCTTAAATATAATTCCGAGATCTCTTCTGTGTTGCCCGGAATTTAACACGAGTGAAGCCGCGGGCAAAAGCTAGTTTTGAAATAATTTGTTCTCTTCTTTGAACCGTCATTTGTTTGAAGATGTTCGAAATTCGAAATATGGATGTAAATAAACATTCTGTTAAGAGTATAATTTGTTTCACGTGCACCGATGGATGGCGGTGTCTCAAAACTAATGTTCGCAGTTCGCAACGATTTGAATATACGTATAAGGTAACGGCACCAGTTATGGACGGTTTAAGTTGACAAGCACCAGTGACGGACACTTCATTCATAATTTAAAGACCATAGAGTTGTGAATTGATTGTTGTAAAACAAATAAATGACCTTTCCTTAGTGGGTAGTAAACAAGAGTCATTGTCCATTACCGGTTCTATGTCCATTACCGGTGACTTTACCTTACTTACTCTAGGATACTTTGCAGCTGATAGCTGATAGATGTCGATGTCTTTCAACTCACACTGCTAACGTTGTATAATATTACCTAAATATCAGAAATAGTTTTAGTTCTTTTATAAATTTTCGGGTTGTTTGGAAGAGTTCAATTACAGAGAATTGAAGAAACAAGTCATGACAAACATACTAAGAGTAATTTCACAAAACCACACACAGTACAGCCTTGTACACAATTAATTAAACTTTAATGAGATATAAACGATTTGTTGTTTCAGGAATGAAAATGCGCGCCGCGTGGAAGCTGAGAGCAGCACTTTTATTTCTCTCATGTCAGATTATTTCAATTTCAACGAAAAAGAATGCCACTTGGCCCTATTGTCCTGATCAATCCACGTTTACTTTTAAAGTACGACCAGGACAAACTGACCCCGACGTATCCGAACTGTTACTAAAAAATTGTAAAATCACAGAAGTAACCACAGACATAGACTACTATCCACAGTTAAAAAAACTTTCCTTGTCCATTAATGAAATCACTCACATCAAAAACAATGCCTTCAACAGTCTCACTGCATTAGAAGAATTGAATTTAGAAAATAACCGTTTCTTGGGAAGAGAACTGCCCCCTGATTTACTGAGAAACTGCCAAAAATTGAGAAACATAGACTTTTCTGGCAACGACATGTCGAATACTCCAGAAGAATTACTGCAAAGCTTAGAAGAATTACAAAGATTAACTGTTGTGAACTGCTCTCTGACCACCATACCACAATTTGTTCTTCATCCATCGCTAAAGAAAGTGACATATATGAATCTGAGGCTAAACAAAATCGCAAGACTCGTCGATCCTTCCACCTTTATCAACGTATTACCAAACATAATATTTCTTAGTTTGTCGTCAAACGAGATCGATTACATACACAAAGATGTTTTTAAACCTCTTAATAAGCTCGAAAACCCGTGATACCCGTGTGGTGCCGGGTTAGAATAGCACCTCCCCCTTTCTTCCCGTGGGTGTCGTAAGAGTCGACTCTGGGAAAGGGTTAGTGTATTGTGGGCGATGGGCTAGCAACCTGTCACTGCAATATCACGTTTGACCATCTGGTTACCCTGAAATTGCTAAACGTGGCACTGGATTTTCGAATTCACGTGCTCTGCCTACCCCTCTTGGGAATACAGGCGTGAGTATATGTATGTATGTATATGTAATAAGCTCGAGTATTTGAACATGCACATAAATAAGATAAGATACATCCCAGAAGAGTTATTCCTAAACAAATCATCTTTAATTTACGTTGAATTGTCTTACAATCGTATCGAATACATTCCGGTAAATGCTTTCCTTGGAACTGGTTTGAAATCCTTGTTTTTGAGGGGCAATAGATTGACATTTTTGCCGGAAAACTTCTTCACTCAACTTTCAAGAAGTGGTGCTCAACTTAGAAATAATATGTACATCGGCTTGAATCCGTTGCAGTGTGGGTGTTTGAACGAAATTATGATTGAGTTAAAGAAATTTTCTACGCGTATTAATGACGGGACTTATTTTAAAAATTCGCCTTACGATGGGAAACGGCCGGCGTGTGTTTTTGTGGACAGTTTCAAGTGTCAAAGAACTGATGTGTACCAGCGCATTTATGACAGTTTGGTTAATAGTGGATTATATAGTTTATAAGTAAAGTTTGTGTCTATATGTTTTTTTTTATAAATGCTCAGAAATGAATTTTATTGAAATACTCGTAAGTTAACTACTAACTAACAGCTCTGTTCAAATAACTTGGTATCGAGTCTTCGACGTAACGACATGTCGATGATATGAAAATACTTGAAACGTTGTATTTGTAATAATCGTTTGTCTTTTAAAACGTACCATCTGAATCATGTTTCGATGAATTAAGACATCGACTAAGTTACTATTCTATGAAAGTTAAATTCGATGAATAGCTACGATTTGAGACAAATTCGAAATAGTTTACGATGAATAGTTAATCTTTGACTCGTTAAGCAATAAATTGATGATTCTGTGTGTTTGAGCGGGAGGAAAAAAAAGAAGGCCGGGGCTGGCGGGT
>BHDV01034565.1:10566-32303 GCA_005406045.1 Adoxophyes honmai
GTTTTGGCAGATAAAACATTTGGGAAAATCTGTTTGGGTAATGAAATTTGACGAAAATCTTTTTGGTAAAACGATAGGATCCCACGAAAAACTTCGGTTCAGGCCATAGAGAACAGACCCAGTAGAGTACTAATGTCATTTTCGTTGTTCGGAGAAGATTTGCCAAACAATCGAGGCGATCGCTGTTGTCTTATTGGCCGGCCCAAGATCGTGCGTAACGCTAGTGTCTTTTTCTCTACGGTTATTGGCTCTGTACAGTTTCTGTGACAGTGACGGTGACGTTATAAGTGGCAAACCACTAACCTTTTGCGGGCCTGGGTGGCTAACACTGATTCTCTAGTGGGTCTGCCCTCTATGGTTCTGGCGTATCGTCGGCTGCTGCTCGGGCACGATTGCTTCGCTCGTTTGGCTCACGCACTGTGGGGTCGCAGTTATTTCTAAGACTTCATGCTTCGCTCGTTATCGTACCTTTACCGACCTGCCTTAGCGAAGAAAATGTAAAATACGCATCTTAATGACACAATATCCATCGAAAATGCTTACCAAGTCTAGAAGTTTCGGATCCATTATTTCGGCCATCTGTGATTTTAGGAAAAAAAATCTTACAAAACATACGAACTCATTTTAACGTGTTCCCTACGATGTTTTGTTAAGCGTGTGCACTTTATAACTATTATGAAAATCATTCGAAGCGCATTTACTCGCTATCGAACGTAGTAAGGTAATGTGGTTTGCTATGGCAACACGGTTTGCCTTTGAGGATCGAGTGTTCCATCAATCAGGCACGCGTCGCTGCGACCGGTAAATTACCTGACGCGCCGGCTTGCGAGCGGGTTGCGAGCGGCTTGGGAGAGGCTTGCGAGCGGTTTACAAGTGGACTTCAATAGTCCAGGCGAGTGCCAGATATCCCGAAGCATTTCAATGTCTCAAATCAGTCACTTTCACGTATTCGGCTGCAGCCGTGCAGCGACTGTTTTTCTACTGTTGAATGCGGTGTTGGTGATACCCAGCTGGGCGTAGCGATCTTACATTATTACTTATTTGCTTATTTCATAACAATATTTGTTCACCACAACAATATCATGAAATCAAGACTAAATGCTCCTTAGTAGCCCCTTGTAATTAGGAACTCTTTCATTAATTTAATGATTTTTCTTTCGTTTTGTTTTAATTTTATACAGTCATGCAATTTTTTTTTTTACATACACTGCGTAGGTTTACTTAGAATGTTTTAAGATACTTAGTATTGGTTTCTCTGGCGTGAATACTTAGTTTAAAGCTTGTAGCATTATCCAATCTTTGCAACGATTACAGAACTTCTCCATAATTATAAAATGGCCGTCGGTGATCTGGCATCAAACTCGTCTCGCTTGATATCGAGCTCGCTTAATTTTCTCTTTTGAAACTCCCACACTTTTGCCCTTTGTGCACTCTGGTCTTTCGCGTAGCGTACCTAAACTGTGAAATGAACCTCGTCTGATAGTGAGCAGAAGCCTTCAAAGTGAAAAACGATTTTAATTATAAACTTTGTAATTTAGTTAATAACAGAATCAAGCATAACACTATCGAATTATTTTTGAGCCTTTATTTTCAGCCTATCAATTAGGCACGGGTCTCCGCTGTCGGGCATATAAAGGTGACATCTGGGTTAAAAATATAAAATTGTAATTAGTCTGTCGGTAAAGTCTGGAAAAATTTAGACGCGTGTTGTTTGCATACAAATATCAGGGTAGAGCCGCACCGTCGTCAAAGCCAAAGTTCGGCTAGTGGCTTAAAGGGTGTTTCTTGAGACTTCTCATTCCCCTGGCGTGTCATAATAACTATGATTTTAGGCTTAATTATAGACAAATTATCAGAAAGTGGTGCCTATTTAAGGGACATTATTACGCATTAATCAAAATCGTAATTAGTTGCAAATTGATCGATATTTTTTAAAATAAGTATAGCCTGGGGAATGATAATTCTCAAGAATTACCGTAAATCGGTGCCGTGTATCACGCACACATGCTAGTGATCGACTGTGATGGACATCGAAATGATAATGCGTGATCTCAGCCAACTGAATACAGCCAAGGTTAATCGAACAGCGTCGACCAGTGCCATCGACCGGCAATCGATCGACTTGTTAGTCGACCGGTATATATCGATTAATGAAAGCTACCACACCAGTCGATTAACTTCTAACGACGTTGATCGATGGCGTCCATCGACGATCGATCGATTGATTTGGTAAAACCCTAAGAAATATAGAATTATGGTGCGAAAACTCCGTCAACGAATGCTAAGAGAGGAGTAAAAGTATCATGAGCATGAGGCATTTCACAAACTCTACAGTAGGTAATTCGAAATAAAAGATAACTTGAGAAAATATTAACCAAAGCAAATGCAGCTCAGGATTATGTTTGCAGCCTGCCAACTTTAACGTTCACACAAATTCCAAGTCAACAGTGCTGCCGCTTTTGGTTTTCAAACCTCTTTGAAGTCAGGCGTAATAAGGACAGATCGGATGCGTGAGTATAAATGAAACACTTCATATAAAGTCTTAAAGTAGTGAGACAAAATAAATGACAGTTCGCCGACGCGAGTTACTTATTTTGACGTAATTTGACGTATTTGCTTTAGGCTCTTTTTGGCTTAGATTTTTTTTATGGCACGCGTAGAATTAAGTTATTTCTATCTTTCTTTCTATTTCTAAAATTCTGCACGCAACGTTAGTTTGAACTTGACCTAAAGTTGAAAGTTTTTGTACCTTATTCTAAGTATCGTAATTCTTTGACGCATTAGGTTTTTTAACTGTACTATGTCTTCAGCAATAATAATGATTTTAACATAATTATAAGTATAAAGGATTTGGAATCATACAATTATATATCCAGTAAATTCTCTCTAGCTTTTTATGAGTATGTTATTTACTATTACCATTTTAAACATCACGGCAGTTTATTCAACATTGTTTTAAAATTATCTGTGAAATAAAACAGGTTACATTCACGTTTTTCATCAAAATTAGCACGATAAATGTTTCCGTAGTAGCCGACGATTGAGAATAAAAGTTTTTATATTAGCCTGTTAATGTATGCCTGCTAGACAAACGTCTCTCCTTTTATCCTCCAAAACTCTCGGTCTGGCGCGATATAAGGATACCGTAATAGTATATTAGACGGCGTCAATGTCATTAGTCGTGAGTGGGTGTCGCGCGAAAAGAGCGAGCGGTGGCACTTTGTTTCCTATGAATTTGCTCCAAATACGCCTAATCTCGATAAAAATGCGCGAGTGTCTGTTTTGATTCCCTATGAGTAAGGCTCACGGTTGTTTTATGTTTAAAAATAATATTTACGAATTATGTGTTAGTTGTAAATCACCATGCTATATCTGGAAGATCCCTGTCGTTACCCACTATTATTTATTCATAAAGGGTCATATCACTCTCCATTTACCGCTAGCCCCCGTCCATCATTTTATATTGCTTAAAATCAGTTGTCTATTGAACGACATTATCCTTTATTCATCAAATTTAAGCAATGGCATCCAAAATCAACCGGCATTGTCCTCTAATTCCACCAAATTAACAAAACACAATCATTGTCGGAAGTAAAGATGCGACAGCGCACCCAGCAGTTCTATCGCGCTTTGAATAGCTGCATAGTCCAGTGCACATTGACGCAATGTTGCCAGTGTCAAATTACGCCCTCAAATAATACTGGCCGGTTAGATTGGTTTATGACAAGGTTGAATAGACGTTGTCAACGTATAAATATGTTGTGTGGCCAGTACTACCACGTTCAAATTTGTTGTCATTCTTTTCAGGTGCTGTAAAAAAAGTAATATTTTAGACCACTTTTAAATGCCGTGTGGTGTCAGAATAGAATAACACCTCTCCATTTCTTACGTGGATGTCGTAAGAGGCGACTAAGGAAATAGGTTTAGGTATGTTTTAGGCGACAGGCTAGCAACCTGTCACTATTCTACCTCTTCCATAGCCTAAAACGATGCTAGAAGTGGCTGCGAAGCGTGATATAGTCATAATCATGGTTTTGTCTATATCCCGTTTCGTGTGCTCTGCCTACCCCATTTGGGAACACAGGCGTGATTGTATGTATGTATGTATGTATGTACTTTTAAATATAATCCTGAAGAAACTCGTAAAACCGATTGTTCTCTCATTACCGCTATTCAGATGGTTTTTAGGGTTCCGTACCCAAAGGGTAAAAACGGGACCCTATTACTGAGACTTCGCTGTCTGTCTGTCTGTCTGTCTGTCTAATTTTCACAGATGATGTATTTCTGTTGCCGCTATAACAACAAATACTAAAATTAAAATAATTATAATAATTAAGGGGGGCTCTTTGGCTATTTTGGATTTATTTAAATAACTGTAACAGGTAAATACTTGAAATGCTCACAGAATATTAAATTAAATATTTACTTTAAACGGAAATAATTAAAATTAAATAAAATTTGTATTAAGGGGGGCTCCCATACAAAAAACGTGTTTTATTTTTGCTATTTTGGATCTATTTCAATAACTGTAACAGGTAAATACTTGAAATGCTCACAGAATTTTAATTAAATATTTACTTTAAAAGGAAATAATTAAAATAAAATAAAATTAGTATTTAAGGGGGGCTCCCATACAAAAACCTATTTTTTTTGCAGTTTTTTTTGTTGTTTTGGGTCTATTTAAATAATTGTAACAGCTAAATACTGTAAATGCTCACAGAATGTTTAATTAAATGTCTACTTTAAAAATAAATTATTGAATAAAAATAAAATTAGTATTTAAGGGGGGCTCCCATACAAAAATTCTGATTTTTTGCAGTTTTTGGTACGGAACCCTTCGCGCGCGAGTCCGACTCGCACTTGGCCGGTTTTTCGGTTTTTATGGACATTATTTCTTAAGTGAAAAAAAAATGGCTATCAAACCATATTCCGGCGAGCGAGGTTGTGCATAAAGCAAGATGGATGATACTTTGAGTCGTTTCTGTAAATTTGTTACTTGCTATGGAAAAATATGTGTTAGTTAAGGTTAAATTACTTACTGTAAAGTACTTATGTAGGTCTCATAACATTTTTATAACTTGATAATATCGATCTGAGCGGCTTTTGTACATTTTGCTATTGACTCTTAGTTGTTCCGCGGTTTTTAGGCAAAAATATACATTCTGTGTTATTTAATCTTAGATAACATGGTAATAGGGTTAGTACATTAATGAAAAAATCTTATTTAATTGATGTTGGTGATAAGTCAAACTGCGATACTACGGTTCGCAAATATTGTAAATTGACTCCTCATAATGGGCCATTTAACCCCCCTTTCGGCTTTACCCGGTCTTTTGTAACACATTGTATAATACCAAATTAGTGAAAGATTTCATAAATTGTCGTAAGAAGTAGAAATTAAGAGAAAAATTCGTAAAAATGTCGTCTTTTTTCTTCGTTCCGCATTTTGCTGGATCCGCGCTGGATCCAGCTGGATTCAGGTCAATCCAGCAAAAATCCAGCTGGATTGAAAATGCTGCTGGATTGCAATCCCTACTGTGGACATACCGACAAAACTGACGCTTTTTACGCCCAGCGTGACAAAATCGATAAAATTCAACCATAGAAATATAATTGAATAATGTGTATGTTTCGAACAACCGGCTCTGCAGTCAATTTTCGTTTAAAATTTTGGTAACACCATATACAGCACTGACGTTTATCCAATTCATAATACTTCCATGCATCCAAAGGAGAGTAGATTCACATAGTTAACCATCAAAACGTTCATTTTCCAGTGCTTTCCACACCACTTGTCATTTTAACTGCTCTATTTCGTTATTTACTTAATAATAATATTTTCAGCGTGAGTACTTCACGTGTCTTTATTGTTTAGGTATTCTCAATTAACACTGACTAGATTTTTAGTGTACATAATTAAAATATAACAAAAATATCGGTACTTTGTAGTTTTACTAACTTTTTGGATACTTTTTTCACAATGAATATGTAAAACAAAAACAAATCTTAAAACACTTCTTAAATACAGCCAAAAACACTTAAAAGTTAAAGACTAATTCGAGTGGTACAAAGTTTGTTTTTAATCGGTGATTTGACATAAAGCTAAGGGTTCACAGCCGGGGCAGTTAGGCGGAGTGTAGACGACACAGTTTTCTTCTCCGCGGCATGTGTGGTCTCTGCACACGTTGAACGAAGACTGGCATGATCTGTAAGCTGTAAAAAGTAAAAATGTTAACAAATCTTGAAAATATGGATAAATCACGTCTTAACTCGAGTTATCTCGACGTGTTTCTCGCTAAACTCTTCCTATAGGAGGTTCGTTTATTCCCGATTGAAAGTCCAGAGAATAAACACATTTAAATTGAAAATCCGAATAACTACAATTATTCACATACATACGTAGGTACGGTTGAACCAATTGATTCTTCACCTACCATAGAACCTAATAACAGTGAACGTCATAGTGATATTGCATTACTCATCGAAATAAGTTGCTGTATTAAGGACGTTTAATGTGACTACTGGGTCAGAAATAAAGTGGTTCAATTGTACAAACATAATATATGTATGTGAATAATTTTAGTTAAGTATTTGGATTTTCAATTTAAATGTGTATACTCCTAGGCATCGAACGAACCAAAAAACACTTGTATCGTTAAAAAAGCTTGTCCGTGAAAACATCACAATGTGAACAACATTTCTGCCAAACATTAATAATTTCCCCGTACGCTTCAATTTCAGACATTATCTCGCAAAAATTTCCATTGCGTAATGTTTTTAAGATATATTCAAATTACCACTTATACTTAAACATACAACACACACATCATTACTAGAAATACAGGTAAACTAGAAATAATTTTTGCAATAACAATTATTAACAGAGTTGTTTGTTGTAAAGTTCTCAATAAAACAGTAACACCATTTTTGGTTTCACTTAAAAATGTATAGTTTAGCTAAATAACGAGACAATAAGAAATTACTCAATAACCTACTCAGTTTCCAGTCGTAGGTAGATTTTTTATCTACCACTGCCATTTCGGGCCATCCAACCGACATCATATTTTAGGTTATTTTGGAAATTAAGCTAATGTACTCACTAAACAACAAAACGAAGAGGTATCTTGAGACTTGGCCCTTCTTACTAAGGCAAAGCCACACTTAATAATGCACTTGACGGGGAATGAGGCATGATTTCCCAACCCTCTCTTACAAAATGTATTGTTAAAATCTTGTTTATAATTTCATCATCATCATTATCAGCCTATATACGCCCCACTGCAGGGCACAGGCCTCCTCTCAGTATGAGAGGGATTGGGCTATAGTTCCCACGCGGGCCCAGTGCGGATTGGGAACTTCCCACACAACGTTGAATTACTTCGTGTTTATAATTTAACGGGTCTTAATCACGTGTTTTTATTTTATTTTTAACCGACTTCAAAAAAAGGAGGAGGTTCTCAATTCGTCGGGATATTTTCTTTTTATAATTTTTTTTTTTATAATTTTTTTTTTATGTGTGTTCGCTGATTACTCGAAGACGCCTGGACCGATTTGGAAAATTCTTTTTTTGTTTGAAAGGGTATAGTTTCCAGGTGGTCCCATTGCCAGCATATCTTGATCTGATGATGGAATATGAGGGAAATCGAGGGCAACCCTCAAATTTTATTGGCACAGGTAATGTTTTTAGTACATTTTTCAAAGCTACACCAGTATTTACGTCTGGCAGTAAAAAAATATGACTGAGCTGATGATGGAAGGTCAACTCCTTAATGCTTAGGAGTTAAAGGATAATTCTTTTAATACTGAATGCACCTGCAGACTGGAAATTATAATTTCAGTAATTAGTGAGGCCTGCTGGTGATGGAAGGTCACCCTCATTATTAGACAAATGCTTTCAGTATAGCCCAAATTTGAAGTCGGTTTTTTTTTGTTTAAAATTATATTATTAATGCGGTTTTAATTACTGTGACGTTTTGGCTGCGTGGGAGTAGAATGTGATGAAATGCCACGAAGGGATAAATTTTGTTGCGATGTCGGGTTTAGATGGACATCTCTCCGTTTATTCCGTGGATGTCACAAGAGGTGACAAATGAAATGGGTCGAGGTATGCTAGGGTCTCCCCACATTAGTCGACGCCTTTTTGGCAAAATGCGGGTAGAAAAAGCTTTATGGCAACGCAATAAGGGCGAACGAGACGTCAATCGGCTCGGCTCGTTCGACCAAGAAAAGGCGTCGTCTGGTTGGTGATACCCTTAAGCGACGGACTATAAACCTGTTACTGTTAAACCTCTTTCTTCTGTGTTTTGCTAGAAGTGGCTAGGAAACGTTTCGTGTGCTCTGCCTACCCCATGCGGGAATACAGGTCTTAACTCGAGTTTAGTTCAACAGAACGGTGGCGTAAGTGCGCGTTTGGCAAAAGCCGCCGCGGCTACTATGTGAAGGGCTACGGACTCGATTTAAGACAGGAGTTCCGTACATTATGAGTGAATTTCTAGGCATTTCATGTTAAAGCAACCTTACTTATTTCCCGGAGTCCAATAATCCGTATCCGTGATCCTTTATTTCACTGTTTGTAATAAGTCATTCCACCGGTTTTAACCGGATACAAACTTAAAGAACTCTTATTACCGGAGTTGCCTTTATCATATTTTTTGGAAGAACCGAGGGCCGCACGTAAAGGAAAGAGTTCAATCCGTTCTCCTGTCGAAAGCTCTCCGTGTTTTTGCTCCAAACAATAAGTATTTTCCCTCTAATTGTTCTGAATTTTCAGAACACCCGAGGTTCGGAAGATTAATGCACGTAATGCCGGCCTGAGTGGAATCCACGTGTTCCCGGAATGAGGGATGTAAGCACGCAATCTGAGACTGTGATTAAATCGCGAATTTTTTGCGTCACACGTTTTGCATTTTAAGACCGTTTTAGTCCTTGATGTAGGAGTAGATTTTAATTCCTTTGTTTTCTTTCTTTGACTTGTGGCCTAAGACAAATAGAAATCAATTTGCGAGTTTGACATGAAGATACTTGATTTTTCTGCTCTATTACAGTAACAGTGATTTTAACTACACATTAATTAAGAAAAACACCGACTTCTAGCCGCTCTCAAAGGTGAAATAGTCATGGTTTTGACTATGTGACGTTATGACGCTCTCCCTATCCCATTTGGGCATAAAATATAGCGTTGATGTATGTATGTGTAGCTATGAAAATTAAACGAAATAAATCAGTAGGCATAGGCATAGCACAGTAGTCGTTTCTCGCGCGTAATAGACTACCTGCCACTTTCTGACCTCTCTTGTTAGACAACGGCAGGTATAGTTTATTTTGCGCGCAACTCTACTCGCGCCCTATCGTGCTAAGCCGGCTGATCTGTGACTTACTATCAATGCATTCTCCTCCGACGCAGCATCCACCACAGCACTGTTCGCTGTCAGCACACTGGAAAGAAGGAAGTGACATTCAATCACTTTCTGTCACGAGCGACGTCCCCAAGATCACACAGTAAAGTAAGGAGTCTCCTCACGTGTGTTGTCTCTACGTCGACCTTGACAAAATACTCCGTGTCAATCTAGCAAGGGTGATAGCCACAATAAGAAGTTGAAACAAGAGGGTGACTTATCTCTTAAGGATTTCAGCCAACTTTTGAGAGACGGAGAGGAAAAGGAAACTTGATTGGTGAGACCGACAAAATGAGACAATAAACATACTGTAATAAAGTACATTTATTAAATATTCACAAAATGCTACTGAAAAAAATGGAGAAAGTAATTATATTAGTACCTAAGATAAAAAATAACAAAGTGAAATTAACTTTGTAACATTTAGTGTACCTACTCTGCCATGCATGATGTTTATGAATAAAAGTATTGCCGTAACATATAGGTTAGTCTACAATACACCAACTTTTCACTAACTTACTATCCACGGTTTGGATTGATAGAGATAGGACAACAGCAGATAATGTATGGACGACAAAAATTCAATAGTAATTAATAAAAATAATGCAGAAGTAAAACACTCACCCTCTTCCCGCCAACTTTACAATCCTGTGCGAGCGCACCCACAAAGCATAAACAAACCAAAACAATCCTGCTATCCATGTCACACATAAAACACGCACAAGTCTTACAACTCACGAAAAATAACTGAATATCAGTCAGAGACAGAATCATAAATACAAACAATGCCACATCAAATAACAACTGAAAATCGGTGACGATGCGACATTGACGTATCAATAGTAATTGATGTAGCCTTCATAGAAACAAACGAAGATCGTCGCGCAAAATGCACTCGCAATAGTGAAAACATGTGACTCGCGCGCCGACCTCCAACATTGTGAATGGTCGTAGGTTATTCTATTTATTCAGCTGCATTTACTACTGCATACATATACGTGCATTGATAAACGGCGAGCTAAATGGGGCAGCAGAAAACGTAAGAGATTGTGTATGTGTCACCGGAAATTATTAAATCCGTAAATTTATAAGGTTCCTAAGAAATTTATAAACTTTTGTAAGATTCCAAACGAGACACAAAAAATGTTTTTGCACATTTTTGCAAAATTTAATATAACCTAACCTAATCTAACATAACAAAACCTAATCTAACCTAAAAACCTAATATGATTATTTTACGAAAATGTGACCGTAAAATAATACAATTTGTTTCTCGCTTAGAATCTTATGGAAGTTTATAAATTTCCTAGAAAATTTTCGTAAATTTATAAACTTACGGATCTTGTTATTTTCTGGTGACATATGTATTAACTCTTAATTACACGTAAAACGCCAAATTGGATCATACAGAAATGAATTGATTATGGATATGCAATCAATCAATTATGATAAATACGAGTTTTACAGTATGAAACACATTAACATTGACCAGACACTTTTTTTTACTTAAAAACTGTTCAAATATTGCGACAAATAATGTAAACGCAAGCAACAAAACAACATACGTATCATGGAAGTACAAATCTACACAATGTTTGTAATTACAACACAGCCCATACATACATACATGTAATTACAATATAGGCCATATTCCCGTGTTGTGTCGGGTTTAGAACCACACCTCTCCACTTCTTACGTGGATGTCGTAAGGTATACCTATGTTAGGCGGTAGGTTAGCAACCTGTCACTGTACCTCTTAACTCAAAACCTATTAGAACATGAAACAGTCATGGTTATAAATAAATATAAATAATTAAATATAAATACATATCTCACTAGGCAATTTTTACACCAATCACCTAGTCCCAAAGTAGGCAATTTAATGCCTGTGTTATGGGTACTAGACAACGGATAAACTTACTTATATATAGATAAACATCCAAGACTCGAAAGCAAACATCCATATTCATCATACAAACATCTGCCACGACCGGGGATCGACCCCGGGACCTTAAGCTTCACAGTCAGGTTCTCTAACCGCTGGGCTATCCGGCCGTCGATATAGCATCCCTTGTGCTCTGTCTACAGTACTTACAGTCTGTCTGGAATACAGGCGTGGTGTATGTAGGTATGTGCAACATAGTGAGCAACGATGTCGTCCGACAGTGTTCTGAATATTTTATGTGCAACACGTCTGCAGACGCAACGCTTACGGTTGCGAAACCACAGTAGAGCAATGCAGGAAAATTTGCATAACTTTAAAATTGTTTATGAATATAGACTATCTACTAAATTTATGCAGAGGAATGGAATGTGTATTTAATACTAATCCTGAGCGAGCCCCGGCTTACTCGTGTATCATATATGGTGCAATTTTTGAGTTGATTTTAGTTGACTTGCTAAATAATGACAGGGTTGCTAGCCTGTCGCCTAAAATATCCCTTAAGCTTTTTCTTTAGTCATCTCTTATGACACCCACGGAAGAAATGGAGAGGTGATTGTTACCCGACACCACACGGAAGTTGAAATGTCACAGTACCAATATTTAACTTTTAGGAACTTATCAGCAAATTTTAATAAAGCAGGACCTGACACTCATAAAATCCATTCTCGGAAATAAGTTAATATAGCGTTCTCTCTGTCACGTAATCCCATACAAATGACAAAGACAAAAAGTCCACGACATTTGACAATCTCGAAAAACGTGTTCACACCTGGCTACTATAATAAAAGTGAATTTTAATTTTTAGTTGATAATATTGGGAGTAAAAATTTTAAGCTTTCACAATTTGTATAAGGCAAAGAACAAAACAAGAGTAATAATGACATTCATTTGTGAAAGTCCATTTAACAAATTATTTATAATAATTTGACACTTGAAATTGCACGAAAAATTTATTACGACGTTACAATCTGTCAAAAGCTATTTGATAAAACAAAGGTAGTTAGCCAAGTTTCAGCACTGCCTTTTTTGATTTCCCCATTGTTTCCGTGAATGAGATATAGTTGCAGTTACATAAAATCCGAGCCATATATTCAAGCAATAAATAATAAAAATTACTTTACTTCCGAAGAAATTTCGCGGCCGCCGGTTCTGCGGCTGATTTATTGGAACCGACGTTAATTTCTCGAACGTTACGGTGGTTTTTTTACAAACGAAAATTATAGAGGTTCAATTTCGTTTGCGTAATTTGACTTAATGATCTTTATACTAATTTGAACTGATTTCAAAAACTGGTATCGTCAAGAATTTTTGCATTGTACCTAAAAATAAGTCGATAAATCATAAATTTTTATGTACAAACTGAGTTTTATTAATTACTAATTAAGTAGGGTACTGTGTAAATAAGAGAATATAATAATATGTGTTAATTACATACTGAAGTAGTTTTTAACTTACTAAACTTATTTAATTTACTTCTAAATTAAAATTAAAAATAAATAAAACAAATTACTAAGTACTTCAATTGTCTTTTTGAGTTAGAGAAGTAAGTCTAACTCGATTGTTTTCTTTTTCTTTTTTGTGTCAGTGTTTATTTTTATTGAAAGTTTTTTTTTTGTTTTTGTTTTTACTATAGAGTATTTATTTAGATGACGTAAAATATGCTCATGATGTAGTTACAGAACGTTTAATAGTCATGGTTTTGTCTCTGTGACGTTTAATGAGCGCTGCCTATTCCATTAGGGAATACAGGTGTGATGTATGTATGTTTGTATGTTACTTGAATGACAGCTCAAAGGCTCATTAGAAACCTGTATTAGTGACACCAATATGTTTGTTTTAAACAATAGACTAACTTAGAAACAAACTTGTGCCCTTGCCCTTCAAATTTACATACAAATGTGGAGATAATTTTCTACCACATACCACTTTCGAGGCAAACAATCAAAATATTCACTACAAAACATTTAACATGATTCTAGCGAAATAAATTCTTGATCTAGTAAGCTTAACGCGACAATTCAGGGTATATACACATTTCCTGTCGTCTCTAGTAGATAGTAACAGGTATATAATCTATCTAACGCGACTCGACTCACAGTTTGCCGTATTAAACCGGCAATAATTAATTCCTAATTCACATGACTGCAAAGTTTGCCTGAATTTCCCGTTCAAATACCGAAAACGCTCAGTCACCAAAACCTAAACATCCCTAATAAATAACCTCATATTTCCCAGGTAAAAACAAACAAAATATCACGTAGCAAGCAATAACCTCTTATCCGGATCCAGGTGGACCCTTGTCCATTTTTATGATCATTCAATACCTGAATTTTCAATTTTTTCCGTTGCGTGAACGGTTTTCCAAAAAGGTCCTAAGGATAAAAGGGTAAAGGATGTCGTGGGAAAACCCGTTAAGCACTTACGAATTGCAGGGTCTATTGTGCCCGATCCAATTGAATAAATTATATTTCTTGCCAAAGAAAACGAAACAAATGCCGGATATTACATGAATTTGTTCAAACGGAAAAGGATGCTTTCCGCTGGGGTTAAAGGAATTTGAGACGTAAATGGGTTCCGTTTAGAGTTGGAGGTTTCAAAGATCGCGCTCTCGGTAGTTTTCAATTAGAAACACGTTTATATTTTTTAAAGCGGGTCTCAAAATTTTAACAATTCTTTTACGTGATTATGTTACCTTGTGCTAGGTTTTTTTTAAGAAACTAATTTGGAATGTTTGGAATGATCAATGTGGCTATAACTTTGACCTTAAGCTTGATAGCTAAGTTTTCTAGCTACTTAGGTTTTGTTTATGGAATAAGCCGTACCTACCTATTTACGAAATGTCTGCCACGCCACTATTTGAAAATGCGAATGCAGATTGACAGTCACTTTAAGATTGCTAGCCGTACATAATAAACAGTACTTAGGTATAATAATAAAAATGCACAAAAAATTAAAAAAATGCAAGTTTATATAAACTTCTCTTTTCTTTCACTTCTCAACTCAAAAGTCTGTACAAATTTAAACAACAGTAGCACTAAATTCAAATCGGATGCGGCAGTTCACTCGACCGTGAACTTCAGCGCAAAGGACGCGCTACAAATCAAACTGCGGCGACGAGTGCAAACAGAATATATCTCGACACTTCCGCTGTACGGTCGGGTTGGGTCCCGTCTTAAATCATGGCTACCAGACTGTGTTACATGATTTGTCACTGGCAATATCACTATCCCCTTCTCTCTCCTTTCTAGGGAGGTACGTGGGAGGGAGTGGTAAATAACTGAAGTGTAACTTGTGACTCTTCAGAGAATTTAGCAATTTTGAAGACCTTTAGTTATTCACTGTCACACATACTTTAAGGAAGTTACGTTCAGTTGAGGAGCCCTCCTTATTTGTATTTAGAAGATGGGTTGTTGAATCTTATTAGACTGCATCATGTTTTATGCGACCTAGTTACGAGTAAGAGACCACTAAAGCAGACATTTCCGTGTGGTATCGCGTTTAAAATAACACCTCTCCATTTCTTCCGTGGATGTCATAAGAAGCAATTTTAAAAAAATGGTTAAGGTATATTTTAGGCAACAGGCTAGCAACCCTATTGGGAGGACTTAGTGTCACCAGGTCACCACACATATTCCAATGTCAGACTTCACCTTAAAATGTTATATTAAAGATTGGTAGCTCTCACAGACAGGAAATAGTAACATGACCAATTTCAGAATTGTGTCAACCTGATACATTCAATTTCCTCGTTTGTACTATCTAAATAGGTTTCTTTGATTGTGATGCTGGACGGTCCGGTGGTTCCACAAATAATAGTATCCGTCTGTAGCTAACATCGGCTCTAGATTTTATACAATTATGGGCTCTCTTGAATAAGAATATTGAAATTGAACGGACGAACGGATATAAAGTCTCAGTAATAAGGTTCCGTCTACGCCCTTTGGGTACGGAATGCTAAAAAGAACAATGTTTGCATCGCACATTCCAAAGCGCTGAGATTGCATTAAAAAGGTGCTTAAGTGTTCTAATTTTTCCTAATTTTCCGTGGATTTTCTTTTTTTTCCTTCTCCTCACAATAACAAACACAACAAAAAAATGCGATACTAGCCCAGTTGTTCACGCGTGATGCTATGATAAATGTAAATAGGGATTCATTTTTATATTACAGAAGATGGCTCTAGTTTCCAATCTAAGAAGCAAGTTTTGGGTTGAACAAGGCAGCAAGCTCATGGCTCACCATACGTACATTATACAAATATACATTGTCTTTAATGCGTTGATGAATGGAGAATATTGTTCCGACATACATGGAATAACTGTCGCTATCAGTACAATAATTCATAGTTTAACCTGTCATTAGTTGGCGAATATAATATGTACATGGTGTAACAGACCCTGTATATTCTGTATACATAAGTAGCTCTAGAATCTATGAAAATGATAATGTGTTTTTTTTAAGAATCTTAACTTTTTAACTAACTCTTTAAATTATGTTTTTTTTTTCTTCTTCCATGGACACTGGACACTTGGGAACCATAATGGCTTTAAGCAATTTGACGATTAACGTCAATATAATCTACATAATGCCGATGTAATGCTCTATTTTTCTAAGTATATATTAATTTTTTTTAATAACTTTGAGCTGCGATATTTTAGTATTTCTATTTATAAAGTTAAGTAAGTAAAAGTAAGTAAAAAACTCTTTATTGTACAAAATAAAATAAAAAGTTATATTTTTAACTTATATTTGTAGCTTCTATAACTGCTAACATTTATCAGACCTAAATACTTAATAAGGTTTTTATAGTTATCAATTTAAATTTCCGTGAACATTTTTAACCAAAATAATATCAGCGACTATTCGGAAAAGTCTTCTCATACATACGAAAACGCAATTTAAAATGTAAGAAATCTTGAATTTGGATTCTCTCGCTTTCCTGCGTCTTGACTTACGATGTGAAAAATATAAGATCTTTTATGTAACGTATTTCCATTTCGGTCAGAGTCGTGAAATATGTAGCTTTCGTAGGCAAATGACAAAATTAAGTATACACTTTAAAATGTTGTTTGCGCCAATTTTGCCTTTAAGATGACAAGTAATTAATTACTATCTGCTTGTAACAAGTTTTTTATACTAAATTATGATGCTAACATTTTCGCGCTAAAGCGAAAACCATTTATAAGAGCCACAGAACGATGCTGCGATTACAAAGTGAAATTAAAATGTACAAAAGTTAAAACTGGCAACAAGAAACTGGACTTTTCCACGTCTGATTTTACATGCTTGCTTGTGAAAATTAATTTTACAGAAAAGGAACTACTGAAGTTGGTTTTTGTCAAAATTAGACTTTGAAATAAACAAATGGGTTAGAATTTAAAAGGTTAACTGTACCATTGGACTAGACAGAGACTGTACAACACTTAACATAAAATAACTTATGCATTCCATATCCCGTTGTACTGAAAATTATCTAAGGACCACCTCGATGAATCTCGCCTTTGCGGCTCCTAAATTGAAGACTAGTCCAAAAGATGTCTAGCTAAAGTCGATTTAAGACTTGAATTGTTTTGTTTTTTTATTATTATGTCATCTTTGTGTATCTAAGGTTAAGGCCAAAAATCTTCTTCAAATATGGAAGCGCTTCCTCTATGAAATTCCTTATCAGTAAGTATTGACCATTAGGTGAAATTTTACGGTATTTAATAAAAATTAGATTTCTCTAACATATTCTATAAACTAACGCAAATACTAGGCTGAAAAGAGACATAGGTGATTTTTAAATAAGGATAGGACCATGCCCGTTAATTCTTCCTTTCATAAAATCGCAGCCGCGTACCCGGTAGATAAATAAAATACGCATTGTACCATCAAATTGGACCCGAAACTTTGCGTATTCGCTATAAAAGTTTAATTAACTTTATATCCAATTTTGTTAAAAATACATCGGCTCAATCAGCTCCGCCTGATGCGGGCTTACAGGATTAATTATATACCCATCAGCTGGAGATGTTTATACAGAATGATTTTCTATAGGGATTATGTTAGTGGGATTCGCGGCGTTGTTTGGTTGCTGTGTGGTGTCGGGATCGAATAACACCTCTCCATTTCTTCCGTGGATGTCGTAAGAGGCTAAGGATATAGGTTTAGGTTAGGTTAGGCTAGCAACTTGTCACCATTGTACGTGCCACCTTAAAACCAAAATATTGGCTAGAAGTGCCCACGAAGTGGTTGTATGTATGTATGTTTGATTAATTCCTGTTGTAGACAAGGTGCCTGGACTGACGCGGACATAATGCCTATTTTTAGACTGTAACATAGGTAAAACGTCGGATATTTTGTGCAGCTGCATTCAAATTAGTCACTCTGAGTCTGAGAGTGTTTAAAGCAAGGATGAGCGGATACGACTCGGACAGGTTAGGTTAGGTTAGTAGTTTTTAAGTTTTACGAAAAATATGTTATGCCAACTAAACCATTTGACTAAATAAAATTTGGCCAAAGTACTAGTTGAATGAACAGGTCATTGACTAAACATTCAGGTGTCAAACATTAGGCTTGCGAAACAATTCTTTGAGAAAAGCTACTTTGGCTTACGTTTATTTGGCAAATGAAATTCTTCGGTTTTTTTTTGGTAAAACATAGGTAGCCCGATTATAAGGTATCCGATTCGTTTTCAAGAGTCATCAGTAGGTCTTACTTTAGTATTGCTCGATCCAATTTGACTTCAATACTTATTTCACAGCAAAACTAAACCGTCGTAAAATTAACGATGAAGACTAGAATAAGGCCGCTATAAAACAGTGGGATACTGGGAAACGGGAAATAATGGATATTAAATTGAAATGTGCGTACAAAACTATAATGGACGACTGAGTAGTGTCATATCACAACGCACGTAATATCGGAGATACCTTTGTTAAATTATATCAATGTACTGCATTTTTCGGGTTCTCTATTTCTTCTGTGGATGTCGTAAGAGACGACTAAGGGAATAGGTTAAGGTTTATTTCAGGTGAAAAGATATCTACTTTTCACTATTATATCTGGTAACTTAAAATCTAAAAAAAACCAAGGAACGTGAAATATTCACAGTTTAGCGGTAGCGGTAATCTACCGTCAAAGAAAATAGCGGGGAAAATGTAATATCATTCATCATGCCTGTATTCCCACATGGGGTAGACAGAACACACAAAACGTTACATAGTCAAAACTATGACTATTCTACGTCCGGTAGCCATTTCTAGCATATTTTTAGGTTTTAGTTATAAAGGTATAATAGTGACAGGTTGCTAGGCTGGCGCCTACAACATACCTTAAACTTAGTTCTAGTCGCCTCTTACGACAGCCTAGGACGCAAATTTCATCTCCTGTGTGAGTGTTCTGTGCGCAATGCGATAAAATTGTTAGTTTATCGAAGCGATTAACTCGGTGCAGTGGGAAATGAGGTTATAAACACGATGATTAAATACACCACGCCTCTCGCCTCCGTTTTGTTTATACAATTATTTTAATAAAGTTATAATTGTACCTATACCTGAATGAGATTAATATGTGATTTCAACCAAACACTATTTTATTTATACAGAAATGAACACGAAATATAAAATCGGTATACAAAAAAAATCCTGTGTGGTATCGGGATAGAATAACTCCTTTCCATTTCTTCCATGGATGTCGTAAGAGGCGACTAAAGGGCGCTATTTTAAATCCGACACCACACTTTAATTTTTACATTTATAATTTTCGTAATAGCGTATTTAGCGCTTCAAGTTAAAAATAGGACCTTACAATTGAAGTGTTTTATTCCAATTCTGTTGCCTTTTTTAACATGTGAAATATAAGGATCATTTATCCTAAGGTGAAGTTAAACGGTGTACAAGTTAGTTATTTTATTTAAATTTAACGATTAACTGGAAGACTTAAAAAATTTCGAATAGGTAGACTGAACACAAACCTACTTCGCTGTTCTCAGCCCGATTTATAGACGATAGCGATTTAATGATTCAATACGTCCTTTATTTCCCAAAGCAACTATCTATTCCACACACCTTTGCTCGCGTCTGGTCTTAAAATTGGAATGGGATTGCTATTCTGAACCGTTTACTAGAACCTTCTTTGCTATACGTTTGTTTGAACCTCTTCTAGACGTCTGTTTGTGTAAATTCTGGTGGTAGTTTCGTAGATAATTTTGGTCTGAATGACGTAAGAATTTATTATGGAATTATTCGAAGCTTATGCCATTTTTTTTCTTATTCACGGATTCAGCAGATTATTCTCACTTGTCTTTGAAAACTGTAACGAATAATCCTAACTATGTAACCCATCCCTACGAGTAAAATGTCAGTACTTAGTCAATCAGTAAAGCCCATCACACATTAAGCAGATACGGTGAGATATCTGTTACAGAACATATATCTGTCAATATCGCTCCCTATACAATTCAATGAGCTACCACACACTGCGCAGATTTACCGTCAGGTATCTTTTGACACCGACATATGGAAAAATGGCATTTATACGCAGATAAAATATTATCGTATATGCGTAGTCTGTGACGGGCTTAAAATTGACAAGCGATGGATTCAATTGAAGCATGAAATCGTTGTCATACCTACATACATATCAATCACGTTCAAGTGAATTGTTCACGATTCGGAAAAATACCTCTCGAGTTAGTCAAGTATCAGAGTTTATTTTCCACGCATAATACGTAATTTATCGTCTCCAAAAAAGTGCAACATTGCTGTTCATTTGTTTCTATAAAAAGTTCTACAAAGATCGGTGAATAGCCTTTAAAATCTAATTCCGAAAACCTATTCCAAATACTCTAGGCGACGATTCATCTACCTCTCACCGCAGCGTACTGCGATATAACGCTGTGATTTAACTTGTGTTTGTTCCAAACTGCATCCAGTGATAAACCGTCCCTGATCTCAGTTTCTATTTAGTTCCCCTGATATTGGGTTAGCTATAAATAAAGGCCTTATTGGTCGTAGATTCTAGGAACGACGACATTCGAAGTTATTTCGATTCATGAGAAATGTAAATCGCTTCGCAAATACGTTTCGTTAGACTTGTTAGAGGAATACGTTTTGTTAGAGTTTTTTGTTGTTGAGACATTCATGTAGACCAAAGGCACCACTTCATATTCATACTATACTATGCTGTCAAGACGAATGGAGCACTAAATGAGTGCCAACACTTTAAGCATAAACTTGCATAATAATGATTATGAGAAAACTAAGTAAGCTTATAAAAAATATGACTTAAGAGGATAGGAGTCACATCACTGCTCCATACAAACGTAGTCCCCTGTTTTCTCCCTGAATAATGACATTAGAGCAAAAATTTTTTTATTATTCTTGTATCTCTTGCCCCTATGATTTGCTTTTATCGATTTTCTATTTTTTTTTTTATTTAGAGCATAGCCACAACAGACACAAGTTTAATGAAAAAATTGTTTTTGCTCTAATGTCATTATTCAGGGAGAAAACAGGGGACTACGTTTGTATGGAGAAGTGGTGCGACTCCTATCCTCTTAAAGTTTTATGCAACCCGATATGGACCCACACTAAATGTATCTACTTACTACTATAAATCTAATCAACGCGGTAAAAAGGTCAAAATAACCAAGTTCGACCAAATAACCAAGTCTCATCATCCCCATTCCCGCGCTCCCCTTCGACCGAGCCGTATCAAAACTTCATAACCCTTTTTCAAACACGTTAAAAGTATGCTTCGCTATTAAAATGCAGACGCTAAAAGCAAAGTTCCCCAGAGATTGCCAACGTTCTGTGTGCCGTTCACTGTTGACCGAGCACTATAGATATATTCCCGCCATGGACGTAAGAAATGCTAATGAAAATTAAGTATTCTGGCAGAGGGATAGTGTTAACAGTGGCGTTGGCGGTTGGGCGTTGGTGCGTTGGCGTTGGACAGAAAGTTCAAATTGGGGCGGAGAATACTTAATATGATGAATACAATGAAATTTGTTTAAATGGGACCGTGTGGTGTCGGATTTAGAATAACACCTCTCCATTTCTTCCGTGGATGTCGTAAGAGGCAACTAAGGCAATAGGTTAAGATTAGACGACAAGCTAGCAACCTGTCACTTTTATACCTGCCAACTCAAAAAATAAAAAAATATGCTAGAAGTGGTCACGAAAGGTGAACTAGTCATGGTTTTGTCTACGTAGCGTTTCGTGTGCTCTGCCTGCCCCATTTGGGAATACAGGCATGTAAGTATGTATGTAGCCTGTAATGATAGTGTAAGCTTTGGTGAAATAAATATAAATATAAATATAAATATATGTTTACTAGCTTTTGCCCGCGGCTTCGCTCGCATAAAGTTCGGAATGACACAAAAGAGATCTCGGAAATTTTTGAATACGCTGCTGTA
>BHDV01034565.1:34063-47327 GCA_005406045.1 Adoxophyes honmai
AGGCTGTGCGTTGATATGTCAGTCAGTCAGTCAGTCAGTCAGTCAGTCAGTCAGTCAGTTTCTCCTTTTATATATATAGATTATGCCACAGTCACATAAATATCGACAAGTACGTGATACAATAGAACAGATGTCCTCTCTAGTTTTATCGTCTCACTTTATTCATCCATGGTCCACGAAGAAACAGCGCTATCAGCTTCGTTAAAACGCTTCTAACAGCCTCGTTACGTTAAAAGCATACAAAATTAAAATGAGAGCATTATTACACCATTTGCACTTGCAAGTTTAGGTGCCTGTTTAAAATTCAGTTTATATGACTGTAATATTTGAAGTCATGTGGATCTGGCGTGCCATCTTTGATGCATCTAATCAACATCAAATTGGTCATTCTAAAGAATGGCTGGGACTCATGCTCGAAGGGTTTCATACCAATAACTGCTAAAACATCAGGTTTTTTGGATGTTAGGGAGCCCGAGTTGTTCAGGTACCTAATAAAGTTTTCTGCCAACCACAAAAAGCAATTCCGTAGACTTAGAACGTGTCCAATACGGACATAGGTATGTCCAATTGCCCTATTAACAAAACAGTTCCGCCATTAGCTTTTGAGACTTTAAACTGAAATCGCTTTGATATACTTTTGTCATTTAAGAGGCTTAATAATAAAAATAACAGCACTATTGGTAAAAGTCCAAGCATGACAGAGACAACTGCCGTGTAAAACGCGCAAGCGTGCATTATACTGGGTGTCCAGTAAATGATACCACTAACTTAAGAGGGAGATAGCCGGTTGAGTTAGCTACCAATTAAAAAAAAGCTTAGTAAAAAAATATACATACAGTCGAATAGAGAAATCTCCTCCTTTTTTAAAGTCGGTTAAAAACTGTCATTTATGTTATGAGACATTTTAATTTTAAACATACGTACCTCTTTTCCACAGGAGTAGGCAGGGACCACTTTGTTCCTTTTGGCCACTTTGTTTCTTAGATACCTTTTTAAACAAACTATTTTACCTAAATCGTTTTCCAAAAATGTGCATTGTGAACCCGCAGTGAGTTTTGGATTTGCGATATACGCATTTTGATTTTGTTATGATTTTTATAATTTAGATAAAACAAAGAACATAACTATTTAAGTTTGATACCCTATGTGGCCTATGTGATAGGAAGTAAAAATGGAAAGCCCCAACTGTACATAGTCGAAATGTTTTAATTATCTAAATTAATCTGTACTGCACAAAAATTATAACCGCTTATATGAATTGGATAACAGTTTCTCTACCACCAGTAAAGACTACTTTAAAAACTTCGATGTCTTTGCGATTTTTTTTCTATCAAAACGAATCAACTCCGTTATCTTTGAAAACTGCAGTACACAAGCATATACCCTGATGAATATTTTATAGAAAATTCAATCGATTTCCTTCATGATACGTGATCGCCTTTAGAAATCTCGGAAGTTTTAGTCGGCGCCTTAAATCCGGCAAAGAAGATACTCGTTCAGTAAAAGAACTGAATCCACTGCACCATGAATTTCAGAGCGAATTTCTTTGTGGCTCATATTCGTCTGGAAAGTGATTTAAAAATATACACGTAGTTTACTCATACTAAGAATAATAATATGCTTCCTATACTATAGACCGATAGGTACTTAAAAGATGGTAAACAATCTTGACGTGTCTTTTTATTTAAAAATACACTTTATAAATCAAAATCTTAACATTTTACAATTTAGGTATGAAAAAATCATTTACTTTCGTAATTGAATTGTATAGTATAACGATTTTCATTTTTAGAGTGTATATTTCAATAAAAAGACATGTCAAGATTGTTTACCATCTTTTAAATACCTATCGGTCTAAAGTATAGAGACGGTCCTGTTTTTCGGATGAAAATAGCGGTAAAATTTCGTAAGCAAGACGTAGTTTTACATGTTTTGGCATGAATAAACAAGGATTTTATTATTTGCCAGTAGGTATACACAACCACAGATGGGTTCTCAAATGGGGTAACGCACGCAAATACGTGACATTGAAAAACCGTGAGTATTCCACCTTTCGATAGGTTTCAAAAGAGATGGAACAGGTATAATAGTGACAGATTGCTAGTCTGTCCCCTAAAGGATAAGTAAACCTCTATCCTTATCGTTGGTCTGGCGTCGGGCGTCAAGTGTGGAAAAGGAACTCGAAATAGATTTAAACCTATACCTGACGTATATGACTTTATATTATTATGAGTGCGTTTACGGAGAAGCGTTAAGCGTTATGCATTTCCAGACGCCACACGTCGCGCCTTCTTAAACGAAGTCTTGGTTGCGTCTTACGACATCCACGGGAAAAATGGAGAGGTGTTATTCTTACTCGACCGACACCACGCAAGAATTTTACTATCTAGTTATCTATATAACAAAAGAATTCTGAAGCCTATTCGTATGAAAGTAGTGAAGATTGTTAAGCTTGCGTTTTTTATTTTTACAACAGTCCTCTTAAAAGTCTCGTAATAAAACATCATTTCCCAATATTTATACGCGTATCAATAATTGCGAATGAAAGTGTCCGTCCAATTCAAGAAAACTATGTACCACCTATTACACCTTCTAAACACAAATTTCCACCTGGCACAAAATTACCTCTTCCAATACCTTTAATCCGGTTATAGCGTTCGCAGTAACTTAATTCGGAAACAAAACTCAATCGCACGTCCACTCGATCGTGACTGATTGAGCGGCGTTCAATTGTTTCTCTGATTAACTTATCTTTGGGGAGGTATCGGCCATCGTTCTTTCAGTCGTTCATTTGTCTTTCGGATTTTGTCGTAATTCGTTAAGATGCGGTGATTTCCGGGTGTCTTGTTGCTGTTTTTTGGCTGTAAATGCGATTTTTATTCGGTAAACGAAGTTTTTGTGGTTTTTTTTTACGTTTATTTCTTAACTATCCTTAGCGTTAGAAGTAGCCGTTTCATTATTACCTATTAGGCTTTCGAAAAAAGTAAATTAAAGATACGCCATCAATTCATCAATCGAGACATCGCAATAAAACCTACTATTTTTACAATATCTCTAGGCTTTCGATTTTGTTGAAAGTTAGCAACAAACAACGTATCCAAAGCTGTCCATCCGTTAATGAACTACAACGACCTACACAAACATGCAGACACGCCAAGCTTACACACCCTTGAGCTTTGTCAAAGTCGATATTATTATGAAACTCACACAGCATTTGTTTTAGAACCATTCTGTTTAAATACCCTCATCATTTAGCTGCTAGTTACTCCAAACTTTGTTCAATCAAACGAATCTCGGTTCGAGAAACCTAAAACAAAGTGTGCTTAGTCCTTAATATAATTACAGTATCTCAGTGCATACCTCCAGTCTCCGATATTGGACCCGCGGTTAACAACTTACTACGGTTAAGGAGGCACGGATCAAAGGCGATGGGAACTTAGAAGTTGGCTTAATTAATTAATTTGCTGCTGTTTGTTTGCTTGTCACTGGCCGTGGTTACTTTGGAGTTATCCTTGAAATTGTTAATTGCTTTTGTTTTGGGTCGCTTGTTTTTCGGAGGTGGGAGGGTATTGTAAGTTTCGAAGTTGACTAGGGAGTATAACCCGTTATTGCCAGAGTGTAGATCTATGATAAAGTTTCCGTGTGTGCCCGTGTGGCATCGGCCTTAGAACAACTCTCCAGATCATCTTCTGCGGATGTCGTAAGCGACTAATAGATTAAAGTATACTTTAGACGACAGGCTACCTACCTCTTACTACTATAACAGTTAATTTACAACCTAAAACCTCAGTTTTCCCCTCAGGGAGGCCTGTGCACAGCAGTGGGATTTAGGCTGGACTTTTTATTAAACACCAAAACACAATTTAGACTACAGAAGTAAGTAAATACTTTAGACATCTTTTCTCAGCCCTTAGATATAAGAGCCGGCATTCCGCGGCTGTGAACACCCTTATCTCGCCCGACGCCCTAACCAAATGTGAGACTAATGCATTTGCAAAGAAATTTGATATTTCTCGAAACTTGAAGCTACACGGTTTGCCTTTCACCTACTTTCTGTCTCAAGAGATGTGTTTACAGGCAAATGGAAAGCTAGACCGTTGGCGAAAGAAATGATGATACTATCGGTTATTTTTAGTGTAATGCGCTGCAGCATTTAGTACTATGCTGACAATGACGTTTTTCGTCAAACGTTGTACCTGTGCCGTGGGGAAAAAAGTACATTAACTTTGGCGCGCTGGGAAGCATACTTTGCAGTGGCGCTACTGAAGACTGCCAGATTAAAAGGTAGGAATATTAACTACATTTGCCTTATGAATTATGAAAATTGATGTACGTATCAGATCTGTGTTGGCGTATGGCGAGGATAATCTGAGCCAACTTGTTGAATGCGTATTCACATGGCCAGCATTTTTAAATTTACATATAATATTTTTCTGCTAGTTTTTTATTTTGTCTTCGATTCAGTTTCATCCCACGTTATACCACGGCGTGCACAATTGTATGTTTTATTCGGTACTTTTTCTTTGTGTGACAATAAATATACTGCGTATATAGTGGTGCACATTATTATAAACCCAGTGGCCTAAAAAGTAGGTACACAACTCATTACTGAACTTAAGGATATCTCCCAACAATAAGCGATAGCTCCAAGGTTTTTAATAAATGTAGGCATAATATGTGGCGAGATGATTACGTCAAGTTCGTCAAATGATGCTACAAAATCAAAGTCAAAATTTTATTTCAGCAAGTAGTAAGAGGCTCATTTTTCATTTGTTTTTTAATCTATACCAGCGTTCCGTAAAGACAATGATAGCCGAGAAGAATTCGCCCCAAGAAACTTGGCACAAAGTCATTTTTTCTTTAAAAAATGCGAGTATACTAAAGTAAGAGTTGCACGACGCGTTTTAAAAGTAGAATTTGACAGAGTACCATCGCAAGAAAACCGCTCATTCATTTGATAACTAAAAACTTCATTATGTTACAGACACAGGAACCAAACATATCTTCACTCTTTCACGGTACTTCACAAAAACTGGTTGATATTTTTTTACTGGTTTATCCAAAGACAAATGTGTGGCCGGAAGATCCTATTTTATGTGGAGTGACGTTACCCTCAGAATGTGAGACCCAGATTGAATGACAAGTACTGAATTGGATACGTACCGCAACCCATATAGATCTTTTTGGGATTCCGCTGGTAAATACGAGAGCGAGTCAATATAAAATAGCGAAAGTAATGGAAACATCGTGAATGAATGATATTGCTGGTGATTTAGAAATCAAAACAAAAACGAGTCTTAATGTTAGAAATTAAATTTTAATTCAAAGATTGAACGCATCGCAGCATTCGTGGCCTCGAAAGGACATAAAAGAAAGAAACCGTTGAGGACGCTTATTTGAGCGTTTCAGGCGCTTCACCCATCGTCACATTTTATACAATCGGCTGCAGATCTTGATATCATTTTCGATTATTTGTTAGAATTCCTGTAATGATAATAGACAAACTAATCAACTGCCGGGGGTCTATTGCGTACATGCTTACATCACACCTGTATTCCCAAATGAGGAAAGCTGAACACACGAAACGCTACATAGACAAAACCACTACTATTTAACGTTTAGTGGCGACTTCTAGCGTGGTTTTATTTTGAGATTTTGAGTTGGCAGGTATCGCCTAAAATATACCTTAACCAATGTGCTTCAGTCACCTCTTACAACAGTCACGGAAGAAATGAAGAAAATTATACTAAACCCAGCACCACACAGGTATGTTGCAGCTAGTAGAGTATGCACGGAACCATTCGCGCGAGGACGGCTCGCGCTTAACCGGTTTCTATGTAGGTCTCCAATTGTCCGGTCAGGACTGTTATGAAGGTATGAATAACCCCAGAGAACTCGTCTCCGAAGATGATGGAGAACGACTTTAATAAATCTAGGATATAGACTTATTCATCGTGAATAGGTCATTGGTAGTCGTCGCTGACCCAAAAAGGATATTGAAATTAGGATGGATCATTGAGGATAGAACCTATAGAGTACTAATGTCATCTTGGTTGTTCGGAAATTATTCCGCAAAACAATTGAAGTGATCGCTGTGCTCTTATTGGCCGGTCCAAGATCGCGCGTAACGCTAGTGCCTTTTTCTCTACGGTTATTGGCTCTGTACAGTTTCTGTGACAGTGACGGTGACGTGTAGTATGTTGAAATCAACAAACTATTTGCGGACCGGGGTTGCGAACATTGTTCCTCTATAGGTTCTATCCTCTATGGGATGGATGTACGGTCAAGAACTTTAATTCATAAGCCACCATGCAACTTTTTCGAAGCAAAAATTAGTCTGATTTTGATGTCATTCAGTTACTTTTTTTTATGTTATTACTGTGAAAAGGTTTCATGGTTTCATCAATTGAAGTCGATCATATGATGTGTTTGTCTGTGCAATTCCCAATTGGTCTTCCGTAGAATTATCAGAACAAATGGTTTAATAAGGTAAGAACATTTTCTTTGCTTGGAAATGCTATTTTATGACGATTTTGAAGACTTGGACTAATCAATCACTTTTATTTGTATTTTTTTTCCTATAGCTGCTTTGTAATAAATACGTTACTTCAATTATAAAACCCATCGCGCATTGGAAAACGGTTTTTCTTTAAATTCACAACACGTTCTAACACTACGAGTATTCTAATATTCTAATATTCGTTTTTTTTTTTATTAGCCTAATATATCCCACTGCTGGGCAAAGGCCTCCCCTTTCTTCCGCCACTCTTCTCTATCCTGAGCATGCACCTGCCAATCGTCCTGAATGTTATTCAGGTCGTCCCGCCACCTCCTCTTGGGTCTGCCCCTGCTCCTTTGGCCATCCCTCGGAACCCATTCGGTAACGATTCCTGCCCATCGGTCTAATATAATCGGTATAATATTCGATTACGGGCATAAAAATGTCGTGGTTTTCTTGAATTATGAAAGAAATGACAGACAATGAACCTATACCAGTTTCGCGACGTCATCAACCTATAAAAACGCAGGTTCATAGACAATGCACTGAAAGCTAGCTCAGCCAGTACCAGGATCGCATAAACCGCCGAAGTACATATTTACGAGCTCTCGAGATGAGAACTTTCATAATGGCACGTTAATCTTTTTCAGAACGCGCGTTTACGTCTAAGAGATATAGTACCGCCACTTATGATGAAAGTTTAACGATAAAGTGATAAAGAATGTCTAGTCTTGGGGAAGTGTTCGTAGACACAGTTAGACGTTTTATTTGCGGGCCTTGGCGCTGTAAAATATTAGTGTTTTGTTTTATTGTTCCTTTCATAGAGGGAGAGAAAGTATCTGTGTGGATCGGGTTAGAATGATACATCTCTATTTCTTCAGTGTAGTTGTAGGAGATGCCTAAAGAAATAGGTTTAGGTCTGCTTTAGGCAACAGGCAACCTGTCACAATCAAAGTAACTTATTTTTATATTTCTTGTCAAATACCAGTACCTAAGCACCTGTACCTGTAGGTAATACTTACTTTTCTACATCAACACTTAACAACTACCCAATGACGACAATTCTTTGGCGTTGTGTGCGTGTGCTGGATAACATAATCTTTGTAAGTAAAAACTCTTTATTGTACATACAAAGATGAAACAGATACTTAAGTTGCAAATATAAAGCATAAAGTATAGGCGGATTTATCCCAAAAGGATCTATGCCGGCCAACCTTTGAGTAGTAGAGAGGAGCAAAAAATCTTCCAATGCGGGTTTGAATAGAAACTAAACGAACGATCGGAGAAGGAAAATTATTCAATCGCAGCGTAGGTGGGCTTTAACGCGATACAAATGTATCAAGAATATAAACACGGACAAGTTTCCTTCAATCAAAGATCATTTAAAAGAAAGCCTGTTTATCCTTAAGACTACCTGTAGCCCGAGACTTTTTGTGAGTAGAATTTAATTTTCACTCGCCGACACGAGAATTAATGCATTTTTAAGACAGTAAATAATTTAATGTTTTAAACTTTCGCGATTCTCATCTCACACATATGTACGCGGGACTTAATCAAGATTTTATTTACCTTCTCGACGTTTTTTTTACTGTTTTTAAGCCGTGAAATAGCCCCTGTTTTGTCTATGTAACGGTTCATGTGCTCTGACTACCTCACTTGGGAACTCAGGCGTGATTGTATGAATGAAATACTCAGTTTGTCGGAAGTCAAACTAAATTATTATTATTTTAACTAACTAAGTGTTAACGACCCCTAACAAACTGTTTAATAGCATAGTCTGTCAATCCCAGTGTGACTGAACCAATCTTGAACTACAGGTCATCGTACCCTGCGAAATGCATCCCCGGTTATGGGTAATAATAACCCTAGAGACAGTGTCTCGAGATAGACAGGTTCACATAAAAATAATCGCGATTTTATTATGACTCCTTAATCCCGTAGGGAATTCTGCCGGGGTTGGGTAAAAACACGAGCGCATTTTCCGATAGCCTTTCGAGTGGCATGCGACCGTTTCCCGGCACGTCCGTAAGTGGCAACCCGCCGGCTCCCGGCATTAAGAGGATTTTTTGAAGTTGGTTGGTGGACTGGCGAACTTCACGTAAATGGAGTAACATTGATTGACCATTAATTAAATAATTCACCTTAAGTGGAATCCAGCGATACTCGGTTTTATACAAAGTCCATAAATTTTTGTGCGTAATTTTTCGTGCGCTCTGCCTACTCTATTTGATAATACCGGCGTGATGTGTGTATGTACTGACTCAACTATTTATTTTGTTGAATGGTTTAATATAATTTAAATATATAGTTGATACAATAGAGTTTTGAGTTATTAACATTTTAGCATAATTCCCTACTGAAATGGCGAAGTAGCTTTCCATGCAAACTTTGTAACTTTTATAAGACTATATTTTCTGAGCATGATTCATGTATAATTAATGAGTAGCATAATATTTTAATGAAAGCAACTCATTAAACCTAACTTCTTTATTTAATACGAGTTTTTGCTAAGTTATTTATTCAATTTAAAATAGCACGGAAAACTATTAAAATGCAAATGATCTGGTACTTTGCGGCTAAAGGTTTTTTATTTTAAGTATTTATTTTAACTTAGGCGACATTTAGCAGTTGAAATAATAAATGAGTAGATCCATAGCCCAACAAAAGTCACCGATACAGCACACTGGATTAGCAAGATACAGTGGCAATGGGCAGGCCATAGTGCCTGAAGAGCAGATGGCCGATGGAGTCAAAAAGTGCGAGGTAGAGACCACAGACCAATAAGCCCAGCGTAGAACGTCCACAAGATGGACAGACGACCTATAGGTCGCCGAACGACGCTGAACGCAGGTAGCTTCCAACCGGTACATATGGAAGTCCAAAGGGGAGGCCTATGTTCAGCAGTGGCCGTCTTATGACTGAGATAACGACCCATCGGCCATCTGCTCTGCGTGCAATGGGGCCTGCCCATAGCTACTTCAACTTACATTTAAGTGAACAGAATTTAGTAAAAATAGACATCAGACTATACGACCACATTATTTATTTATCTTACAATACCTACATCAGATCGAGCCGTGGTTTTCAAAGACAGGTCGCGTCTCTACCACTTCACCACTTTACGAGTGTGCCTATAAAATATGCAGTTCCACCGCAGACGACGGTACATATTTATAGTTTCTGCCTATCTGTTTCTTTTCAGGCGTTCCTTGGCATTAACAATTAAGCATTTATAGCCAGCGATAGCAATTTTATGACGTTCGCGTCTAATCTTGTTAATTGGAGAGCCATATGGGATTGCTTGTATACTCGGGTACGCACGGTCGATTGTCGGCCAAACCAAAAGTTGGGCACAGTTTTTAAATTTTTATTTTAAATGAGATTCTAGAGAAAAACACAAATATTAAATAATATCTGTGGAATTTCTAATCTTAAAATAAACAGAATACAGGTACATTTAGCCTATCTTACAAGCCAGACAAAATATATTTCTAAAAACAGATTGACTAATAATCCTAGCGACAAGTAAATAAAGTTAACGACGTAAATGTAAGAAATTGTCTGTGTTTACGGGTTATTTAGTTTCATAACATTACCGATGAATAGAGCTCAATTTATGTCATTGAATGGCATCATATTACGAATATGTCATAATAACTATATTTTTGCTTCGTTAGCTGTATTCATACTCTGTCCAAAATAACACGAAGGTTAATTTGTAAGTATTCACAGGTAAGCGATAAACAAAATACTTATTTTAGTCGGTTTTGACTCCCAATTAGGTAGGTACATTTATGAGTTTGGGTTTCAATTATTTATTCCCCGTTTTGATTTCTGCGCGTGTGGTGCCGCGTTTAGAATAAGACCTCTCCGTTTCTTTCGTGGATTTCGTAAGAAGCTGCTAAGGAAATAGGTTCAAGTAGGTTTAAGTATACACTACAGTAGTGTACCTCTTTCACCTACATATGTTATAATCTAAAAGTGTGCTGGAAGCTGCTGCGAAAAGGGAAATAGTACCTAATTCATGGCTTTAACTAACATTTTGTGTGCTTCGCTTCGCTTATCCTATTTGGGAATACAAGCATGGTGTCTACGTAAGTATGTAGGTACGTATGATTACAATTAACGAAGCAAAAATAGATAAAACCCAATGAAATATGTAAACAAAACCAGTTGTTTGAAACTCATTGTGTTCTGTCAGGACTTTTTAATTCCCAAGAAAAATAAACCGACAAAGGCATGCAAATGATGTCGAACTTTTCTTTGAAGGGACGCTTTTCTTTATGTTATTGTTTCAGTCCGTTCCGGGGCTTCCATTGGTTTGCGGACAAAGTGTTGGCAGTTGAATAAGGATTTATAATTAGCGCATACCACAGAACTAACAAAATGAAGACAGAAATGCTAGTATTATATAGTTATTAAATCCATACATCCAAATCATAATGTGCGTACATATTTATATGTACATACAATCACGTCTGTGTTTCCAAATGGAGTTGGCAGAGCACACCAAACGTGACAGAGACAAAACAGTGACCCACACGTTTCGCAGCCACTTCTAGCACAATTTTAGGTTAAAACACAGATGGATGGGGTATGATAGCGATAGGTTGGTAGCCCGTCGCCAAAAGCATACCTACACCAATTATTTTAGTCGCCTCTTACGACATCCACAGAAGAAATTGATAGGTGTTATTATAAGAATAGAAGCGAGTGGCGCTCTGTTGTCTCTGCCTACCCCGCAGGAAATAAGGCGTGACGGTTATACCTAGTTTAAATTTCAAGTTTGAATTGATATTGATACTCAACTGTTAAAGTTGGTTAAAGTTGCGGAAGCTTGCTTGTCCCAAATTAATTAAAAATATTGTGTTAAGGTTAATGTATATAATTATTTTTGACGCCAATTGAACAGTATTGCAGTATATAGTTATTGGACAGTGATTAAATAACTCTGTGTTTGTTATTAGTGCTAAATATTAACTAATAATCACAAATACTTATAAACAGTGAAGTGCAAACCACCGTCATTGCTACAGTTAAGAGTGTTCGGGCGAAACGCGTAACATGTATGAAATCGTGCGGCGCTTGTGACGTTTTTACCGTGAACGTGCTGCCGTCCGTTACATCGCTGGTTAGCTCAACACAGTTAATTACTTATCCTATGCTGTGAACATAAGGTGCAATTCAACTACGACAGAAAACTGCTAATATTTGTTTAAGTTTGAACAATCATATTGGTAATTCATTGTCAAAAATGTCATTTCTTGATAATATTACCGTTCGTAAACACAGACAACAACTAAACCTCTCGGATGATGTGTTGTTTTCTTCGTCGAAAAGTAAACTGAGCTGTACACAAAACAGTCTTCCTAACATATCATCCGAAGAAACATCATTAATTAAGGACCTTAAACAGGAAGTGGAAGACCTTCAGAACGCACTGGATATCGCTAATGAGGAAATATCCAAGCTTTCACTAGAAAATTCACAACTAAAACGAGAAAATGATGCATTTGAGAAAAAAGTTTTAATGTACAAAACAGTTACGTCTTCGGATATTTTAAAACAATATAAGAATAACCCGAGCACGATTTCCAGATTGTCAAGTAGACTGTCATCCACTCCTACATACAGGAAGATAAATGAACTATGCTTTTTAAAAACTACAAGTACACAACGGTCTAATAATGTGTGCCGGACTTTGGAGAACCTTCGGACCCCCAATACGTCAACGGAGGATTCAAACGACTCGTCAACTCAAGAGAGGAAGGTTAAAAATGACACAGTTATCTTCAGTATAAACCGAGAGACCTCTTCATCGACTCCCAAGATTCACCGTGATCGTACGACACACAACCAGGAATCTGAACCATTTCAAGGATCAAAAACTAATACATCAGCACCATCAAAACAGAGAGTGGCACCATCTGTAAATCAAATCGTCATAGCTAGTAATTACAAAACAAATAAAGTGACTAGTTTTATTGGTAGGAATGACATTATAAAAAAGTTTAATTACTCCCATTTTCGATCGCCAGGCGCAACTGTTAGGCATATACTGGAACAAACCGAATGCCACACAAAGAAATTGACATTAGCCGACTACTATGTAATTATGATAGGAGAAGAAGATTTTTACGAAAACAAAAACTATGTAAAATTGGTAAACCACATAAATGACATTTTATATCCCATAAATAATACTAATATTATAATTGTGTTGCCCACGTATATCTGTGGCAAACCCATGTACAATTACAGAGTAGAAATGTTCAATAATCTACTCCGAAACAGTGCTGTTTTTCATGAAAAGCATGTATCTTTTGACTCAAATTTGGATTTAGAATTTAATATGTTTTCGCCATCTACAGGGTGTATCAATATTCATGGAATAAAAAATATCATAAGCCATTTGGCTTATTATATTTTGAGAAACAATCATCTTAATGAAAAGCTGGAAACTCCACACAATAAAATAAAAATGGTTCAGAAAAAGTTATCTGACTTTTTTCCGCCTCATTCTGAAAGTCCAAAAATATCCGTACAAAAACCTACAACTAAATTGGATTTTTTTCCTATAATTTCATCAATATCTTGCACCAAAATATAGCCGGCTTGTTGAATAAAGCGGGTATGTTGTCGGTTCACTTGCAAGAATTTGACACAAAAAGCATCCCTATTGACGTTTTATGTATCACTGAGCATTTCTTAATGGCGGGCTCAGAGAACCTTATTACTATACCTAACTTTAAGCTCGCGACTAGT
>BHDV01034675.1:20974-39914 GCA_005406045.1 Adoxophyes honmai
TAAATAACCAGCCTCTGAAGTGTGTCTTTGAGCTGGAATGCAGGTGTTGGCCGCGTTTAATGGCGGTCACTTTGTGCGCACGCGCTTCCCGAGGGCTTTCCAAAACTGACTGGATGCGCGGGTCCATTGCACGCAGGAGAAATACATAGGTACATAAAAGCGGCGATAGCATGTGTATACTGTGTTAAAAATATACATACATACATCACGCCCCTAAATGGGGTAGGCAGAGCACACAAAGCATTACCTACATAGTCAAAAATAGGAACAGATTGCTAGCTCGTCGCTTAATAGGTACTACAGGCTAGCGACTTGTCACTATTATACTACTCTTACATCTGTTTTCAAACCTAAAATTATGCTAGAAGTGGCGTTAAAGCGTGAAACATTCATAATCATGGTTCTATGTCACATTTCGTGTGCTGTCTACCTCATTTGGGAACATAGTCATGACTATATATGTATGTATAATCATGTGCAATGTCCAATTCGCTCTTACCCTCGCTTGTCTTTAAATAAATAACCAGCCTCCGAAGTGTGTCTTTGAGCTGGAATGCAGGTGTTGGCCGCGTTTAATGGCGGTCACTTTGTGCGCACGCGCCTCCCGAGGGCCTTCCGAAACTGCCTGGATGCGCGGCTCCATTGCACGCAGGAGAAATACATACATAAAGCGGTAACAGGCATGTGTTGGGTGAAAAACATATCATTTTGATTAGTTCGTGAAGAATTATACAGAGCTATTGCCACTAAGCTCGTGGGCACGACAGGAGGCCAGAGGGCAGGCTCGTTCTTTGCCCAGAGGATTGGCATCGCCATTCAGCGTGGTAATGCTGCCAGTCTTCTGGGCACCCTGCCGCCTGGCAGCGATTTGGAACAACTTTTATATATTTGTAGTAAATTAAATTTATTTTTTAAACCGAAGATACATTAGGCGACTCATCTGTCGTGCGACATGTCGAGCGATGTAGCGCGACGTCGCGCTAATGTATCTTTCGCTTTATATTGTTATAATTATTTTAGCTTTAGATATGCAAATGTAAGTCGATTTTATTAGTTCGTTAGTAGATTATGGCAAAATATGAGACAGAGTTTTTTTGGTTTATCAAAACGCCGTGTCCTCGTCATTTCTTGATTGTTAAATAAAAGAAAAATCAATCAATCAATCAATATTTCAATCAACCATAATTTTTCGTCATCTATCTGACGGACTAAACAGTTTTTTTTTAGTTCTATGTACCTAGTTATAAATTGACTCTGTATCTTCATCTTCATACTCGTCTTCCTCAATGCCGTGTGTCCGTGGACACAGAGTCCCACTTCCACGCGTCCACACGAACTGTCTTATGGGTCCTTTATACCAATACCTGCATATTCTAGACCGCGACCTCAGACTCCTACGTAAACGGTATCTCCTAACCTTTACCACAATAATTTTGCTTTCCTAAAACAAACATACACACCAACTTGAACCTTACCTCCTAGAGCTAGGTCTTTGAAGTTTAAAAGTTGGTAGAAGATTTTAAGTTGGTACAGACGCAAACGTGGCGTGTGGTCGCTTGAAATATTAGCGCTTTAGCAAAGGGATTCAAGCGCTGATAGCGATTTGAGTGTTTGGTGAATTTTGTATTGGATCTTTCTAATGTGCGGTCAGTTGCAGAATAAATAGTTGCTTAGAAACAGCTCCTGCGGTCTGATAGGATGACCTGTGTCTGTGTCCTGTCCATGGCATCTGATAACCGTTAGACAGTGAAACAAGTGTGCAAGTAAGCACGTCAGGCAATTTTTAAAGCTTTAAATTTCTGCTTTTTTTGTTGCCTCTCATGGTTCGTACCCTATGTGTGAAATCGGATTTGATGTTTAACACAAGGTAATAAGTGAAGGAAAACTGTAAAATGTTCTTTGTCATCTATACATATTGAACCTACATCACGCCCATATTTTCAAATGGAGTAGGCAGAGCACACGAAACGCTACATAGACAAATGCATGACTATTTCACGTTTCGTAGCCACTGCTAGCATACTTTTTAGGTTTTGAGTTAAGAGGTTTTCTAGCGACAGATTGTCGTCTAAAAATACTCTAACCTACCCTAGTCGCCTCTTACGATATCCACAGAAAAAATGTACGTACCTAGCTGCCTCCAGGGTTATTTTTTTCCAACCTGTTCATTTTAAGCCAAAGTACTGAATTTTACAGTCCTTTTTCAGACTAGGTTTACAATATGACTAATTACACACGAACATAGCAGTCTTCTTAGTCACTTTGTAACTTTTTCGGCTGAAGCATCAGCACCAAAGATCCAGCCAATCCGCGCTTGAAAAGTATCTCATTGTGCTGGGGCCTTTATCTCGGTGTCCGTAACGTTTGGGGAGAGGGAAATATTAGTCGGCGACTAAAATGAAACCTTTGCGAGCCGTCGAAGAAAAGTGGCCAGTTGAAGTTTGTGGATGCTTTGGTTGATTTTGATTGAGCAAACCTGGGAAGAGAATTCTACGCAATTTTTAACTGCATTTTTTTGCTAGAAAAAAATCGACGACCAAACTATTTTTTTTCTAAAGATAGTTTGGTTATTAAATACGTTTTTACTAAGTAAATGAACAAATGGATAAACTAAACATAATTTTAAACTTGTTTTTTTTTTCACTAGAAAGTCAAAGACTTGATGCCCTGATAAATCATTTGTATCACCATTCATCAAGACAACATCCGCCTCAGAAAAATTTTCTTCCATCGTTGGACTTACCTACCAAAATATCGTGTAAAAATACAATGGGCTCATTTAAATCTATTTTTTTTCATATTAGAACATTTTAGTCGCCGACTATGCCTCCATCTTTAGTCGGCGCGCCCACCCCTAATAATTCCACACAGAACTACTCACGAGGCTGTATTAAAACCTTTCTTAAAAGCTAATCTTAGGACAAAGCGTTATTATACACAGCCCCCGGGTGTGGGACGACCGGCTATTGTTTATTTTAATTTTTAGCTCTACAAGGCTTTCTCCGACTACTGGCAACAGAGATTATGAAAGAATAAGTTTAAATTAAGAACAGAAGTTTTTTTTCTTATGCTGACTGTGTTGCCAGTGTGATACTCAAATATTGCCAGTTAAATAAGTTGAAGGTGTTATATAGGATTTTAATTAGACGTGGGAGGGGAAATGGTGTGAAAGCATTAAACAATTATTAAATTAATACAAGACAAGTAAGTTTACTGTAAAAAAAAATGTACGTACGCATGTATTTCATTAAAATTAATCTAAAACGTCAACAGATCTGGTCAATCTTAATTAATAAAGCATTTTACAAGATCTCACTCTTATTGTAGGTATGAAGACCTGGTACCATAATACACATACATAGAACACATACGTACCTTCTTACAAATGTTTAATGTTACACACATACCTTCAGGCCTCTTTTCCACAGAGAGGTAGACCACGGTAGACATAGACCACTTTGTTCCATTACCTACGATCCTAACATACCTCTTTTGCTTCGTCCTCGCGCTGTACTAAGCCGCCTGCCCCTCATGTCCCGGGAGGGTCGCGCGTAAAGTTGTCGGACTATAGTTTTAACTCATAACCGGCTCTCCGTTGACGGCTTCCATTGTAGCTCTGAAGGCCGTTGTCAGTTCGACACAAATGGAAAAACGTGAATGGACGTGTTGCAGCTAATTTCCGTTGCGCATCGACTGACGGCTCCATTACTGATGCGCTAATTTGCAGCGCTAACTGTCGCACTCACAAACGTCATGTAAGATAGGTAAGTACTTTGCGAAACAGTAGCAAATTTATTCGTTTATTGAAATATTATTTTGTCTACATTATTTGAAACGCATAGCTAGTTAAGTAAGCAACCGTACATAATTAGACTTTAAAACCCTCTACTTAATGATTTTATTATAAATTTCGCCTATACTCAACTTCAAAAAAACATGTGTTCAGGAATCCAAAAGTCACATAAATTTTTATCTTGTGACCATAATACTATTACCACTATTTGGACATCTTTTTAAAAACAATACCAAGTTGATAGGTCTAATCTAAACACTGGAAGTTCAATTTTACTAAACTACAAACTTACATCACGCCTGTTTCCCAAATGGGATAGGCAGAGCACACAAAACTCGACACAAATCAAAAATATGACTAATCCACGTTACTCAGTAACTTCTAGCATATTTTTGAGTTAAAAGACGTATTATAGGTTGCTAGCCTGTCGCCTAAAATATACCTTGACCTATCCTTAGTCCCCTCATACGACATCCACGGAAGAATCGGAGAGGTGTTATTCCAAACACCACCCGGGGTTCACACAACTAATTGCTCGTCACGTCTCTGTTTAAGAACAATGCCAGTCGGCGGGACAATGAGCAACTCAAATATTACAAGTTTCAGCGTATGAAAAACAGGCTATTGTTTCGTAGTATTTTTTTGATTACTTGTCCTTGTGTAGTTTTGATAAGCTCGTGATGGCTTCGCCAGTTTTGTTATTTTTTGGCAGAAAAAACAAGCGGCGGTGATTTCATTCGCTTGGAGATTAGTTTGAATACTATCGAAGCTGCTGTGTTTGAGCTGTGTGTTGCATCTGCAACGTATCGTATCGTATGGTGTAAGTTTGTTTACGGCAAACTGTCAAGTGAATTGGCAATTGGGCCAACTTTTTCGAGTTGTAATTCTGTCCCGTTATTCAGGAGACAACTGTGATAATAGCTTGGAAAAAAGTTGTTGAACAGTTTGTATGCTGTGGCAGCGACGTGACGAGCGCTGTACAAATGCAATCTGTGTACCATAGAGGATAGAACCTATAGAGAAACAATGTTCGCAACCCCGGTCCGCAAATAGTTTGTTGATTTCAACATACTAAACGTCACCGTCACTGTCACAGAAACTGTACAGAGCCAATAACCGTAGAGAAAAAGGCACTAGCGTTACGCGCGATCTTGGACCGGCCAATAAGAGCACAGCGATCACTTCAATTGTTTTGCGGAATAATTTCCGAACAACCAAGATGACATTAGTACTCTATAGGTTCTATCCTCAATGCTGTGTACTTACAAGCGCGCGTACATAGCACCGCGTGCACAACTGAGTTGAACTGTCTGTAGCGCAGCCTTACCGCCATCTAGCGCCGCGCAAAAACCTCAATGAGCGAGAAAGACGTCGGATAACAGTAACGCATTTTCGTCGGCTAACGATTCCGAAGCTCCCTGTCCCATAAATCTGGGGCTGATTGATACATGGCGGTGGGTTGACGCCCATCCAGTAATTTAGTGCCGCGGCACGCCCACCGCCATCCGATAGCGACTTTTGTTTTGCATTAATTCCTTTTCTTGAGCTTAGGAGTGATGGTGATGTTCGGCCAGATTAGAGGGTCGCACTCAGAGACGGGAATTAAAATTTAATGGCTTGGCTGTCGCAGTTTTTCTGTGACTGTTTAAACTATGGTAAGCTATATTGAATACTATTTTGTCCCTATATAGAGGTACATACAATCACGCCTGTGTTCCCAACCATTTACGCTTTAAATTTCCTATAGTTTTAACATACATCATGCCTGCATTCCCAATTCGGGTAGGCAGAGGACATGAAACTCTACGTAGAAATCACGACGATTTCACCGTCCGTAGACAATTTCACCTTATTTTTATGTTTGTACTTTAAAGGTATGGTAGTGACAGGTTTCAGTTGTTTCTTATGTATAACCTTCTCGGAAGAAATGAAGATTATTCTTTATAGGAACGTCACATTAAATATAAATTGTACTATTACCAAAAAAAGGGAAAATTAAAGAATATAAGGGCGCCGTTTTCTTCGCATGTTTCCCGTTGTGACAACTTTACATAACTTTAAACTAGTGACACAACCCAAAAATTTTTACATTTTTGTTTGAATAGGTACAACTAATTTCCAATGAATCATGCCAAAAGTGGCTACGACACGTGAATTAATCATGGTTTATTTTTTACTTATCGTGTGTTCTGCCAATAAAAAATGATTTATTTATTGTTGCTAGTGCGTTCTGTGAATATCGTAAGATGCAACTAAGGAAGGCTAGCAACTTGTCACTATTTGTCCAACTTGACTAGTACTTTACAAATGTGTCAGAAGTGGCTTTAAAACTGTCATGGAGAGTCAAAAGTTTTAATGTAGCGTTTCATTTGCTCTAGTTACCTCATTAGGAATACGTATGTTTGTGTTTGTATGCGTTGTTTTTGGTTTGTTTGTGCATAAATGAACTATATAATATTGATGAAACGCGGGTAGTTCGAGAAGCCGTTACTGATGAAAATCAAGTGCGGGTAGTTCGAAGAACCCGGGCTGCGAAACAAACGTCGCGCTCTGCTTCAGTCAACTCGTGACCACGGTCGCTGTAACGCGGCCGAAACGTCGAGAAGGTAAATAAAATAAAATCGTAATTAAGTCCCGCGTACATACATATATGAGTGAGAATCGCGAAAGTTTAAAACATTACATAAATGAACTACTCACTGAAATATCTCCATATTTATAAATTCTTTGCCAACCTTCCCAGCATAATACGTCCCACCAATCCGCCACTAGAATCTATAATCCCCATCAGCCCATCAAAGGCCGTAAAATCATCACCCACACATACACAGCACGCGGCGTGCTCATAAATACTGCGCAGGTGTGAGTTACAGTGTGTTTACACCCGCGTATATCGTGCCTTTACACCCCGTGTGGTGTCTAGTCCAGAATAGCACCTCTCCATTTCTTCCGTGGATGTCGTGAGAGTCGACCGAGGAAATGAATTTAAGTATTTTTAGGCGGCAAGCTAGCAATCTGTCACTATTATACCTGCCAACTCAAAACCTAAAAAAATGCTAGAAGTGGCCACGAAATTTGAAATAGTTATGGTATTGTCTGTGGAGCGTTTTGTGCGCTCTGCCTACCCTATTTAAGAATACAAGCGTGATGTACGTATATCGCGCCTTTACAAGCTACCACGGTACGGCGCGTTTGTCGCGCGGGACTGGCTATTGAGGCGCTCGGGATCGGCATGGGTTTGACCGAGGAAAGCAATTGCGATGCCAACCGTTTCGGGATGCTTACAAACATTATCTATACTAATATTATAGATAAAGCGGAAAAGTTTGTTTCTTTGTTAGTTTGAACGCGCTAATCTTAGGAACTACTGGGTCGAATTGAAAAATTCTTTTTGTGTTAGATGGACCATTTATCGAGGAAGGCTTTAGGCTATATAACATCACGCTGCGACAAATAGGACCGAAGAAACATAGGAAAATGTGAAAAAACCGGGGGAAATTACTCATTTTTCCACGCGGACGGAGTCGCGGGCACAGCTAGTTATTATATACAATCATGCTTATGTTCCCAAATGGTGTAGGGGGAACACACAAAACGCTACAAAGACAAAAATCATGACTATTTCGTGATTTTTAGCCACTCCTAGGATAATTTCAGGTTTGAAAACAGATGGAAAAGGTGGTATAATAGCGAGGCAAAACCCTAACGCCTACCTAAACCCATTTCCTTAGTCCTCTTACGACATCCGCGGAAAAAATGGAGAGGTTATAATCTAAACCCGACACCAAACGGTTTTTACGATGACACCCATAGAACAAATGGAGAACTGTGTGACATTTTGTTTAAAAGTTGCTTTAAAATTGGAACAATTTCTAATTCAACAGACACTCGAATAGAAAAGCCTCCTTCAAACTGATACCACCAATATAATAAAAAGCAAAATGCTACAACAAATCCAAAAACATTTTATCAGCAAGTATAGTCAGCTCACAAACCAGTCAGGGAGATTTGCGCGGCGAAAGCTTATCGCGACTGTACCTCACGCCGTATCTGATTGTACCAAGCTGTTATTGTAATTAGATTACATAATTTAAAGGAATAATTTGTATTCATCAGTTAGTTTCGTTTGTCAGCGTCATTGTACACGGAAGCGAAATTTTGGTGCTGGTGGTAATGCCAGACGCAAAGCCGCATAATATATAGGATGTTTTTTAAAAACAACTAGTTTAGTAAGAACACTTTATTGTAAAAATTTATAGTGCTTCGAAATATTATTTACAAAGTTACAAATTGTGGGCGATGGGCTAGCAACCTGTCACCGCAATATCACGTTTAACCACCTGATTACCCTGAATTTGCTAGACGTGGCACTGGATTTTTGAATTCATGTGCCCTGCCTACCCCTCATGGGAACACAGGCGTGAGAATATGTGTGTATGTATTTACGAAGTTATATGGAACAAAAAAGAAGAAGAAAAATAAACTAAAAATAAAAAATTAATACTGTTGCACGTTAAATATTTAGTTATGGTTTAGTACCGCAAAAATAAACTGTCCGTTTATATGTTGCCTATTTATTTTAAACTGCTTAACTGATTTGGACAAAATTTTGTATAGATATGGTTGTTTGTAAATAGACAATACTGGCCAAAAGTCAATCCCATCATCATTGAAACCACAAACTACATCATTGTTTTACCCATAATTTGATTACAAAACGGCCCGTGAGATACTTTTTGAATGGAATAGTTAGTCATTCACATTTAATCAAGCTTTTCTAACAATGGATAGTGCAATTTGCTTTCGTAAACTGCAATTTGTTTGTGAATAGAATTTGGTACGGTTTTGTGCGATGACAGGTGATACGGATTTTTAGATTTAAGAGTTACTTACCTAACTGCCTTTGCAGTCATTGTTAGCACCAAAGATCTCGGTTAGATTTGCGTTATGTCAATTAGATTACCTATTAAAAAGTGTACATAGGCATATACCTCACGCTTGTATTCCAAAATGGGGTAGGCAGAGCACACAAAACACTAGGTAGGTACGTAGATGAAACCATTACTATTTCATGTTTCTAGCATTTTTACATTTTAAGTCAGCGGTAGGTTAGTGATAGGTTGCTGGTCTATCACCTCAAATTTATTATGCATTGATCTATTTCCTTATTCGCCTCTTATGATGTTATTATGTTCACAAAATAAATGGAGAGATAATATTCATAGTTCGACACCACAAGGCAAAAAGTATTGTAGACAATATTTTTTTACTTTATTTGACATTAAAAAAAAATCTAGGCTACGTGTTCCAATTTTTACGAAAGATTAACGTCACAACCACTAAGTATTTTGATGCTCTATATCTTTGTCGATTTGTAATTGTTAAATAAACCAAAAAATACAACATGTCCCTTACTATTATAATCAAACTGACCGACTAGAACGATGTAGGTATTTTAATCCCATCGTCATCTCTTTTCAAGTCCTAACACTAGGAAATCATAAACGAGTATCGGCCATTTTCTTCATGCGGCACGGAGTCGATTAAGAATTCAGAGTGCACACCCTGTAATTTAATTTACTTGAGTTAACGTACGGACGGACAAGAGTTGATAATTACTTGGAAACTTCATTTTTCTATTGAGAATGTTACGGACTTATTCAATTTATTGTGCTATAAGTGTGCTGCGATAGTTGTTAATTTGGTAGGCATATTTATTTTAATCTTAGGCTAGATTTATTACAATATTAATATAAAAGTAATAATAGCTAGCCTGTTGCCTAAAATATACCTCAACCTATTTCTTCAATAGTCAATTACGACATCTATGGAAAATACAAACTAACTACCTTAAAATAAAATATAACAACCTTTCGAATGTCTTTTAATCAAATTATTCCTGCATGTGTGCTAAGGAAAATAGGTAAAAGTATAATATTTTAGGGGCTAGGCACGGTAAGGCGTGAGGAGAGATATACGCGAGATATACTATACCTGTCACTATCTAATCGGTGACGTCAGAAAATGGCGAGTAGACTATCCCGCGCGCGACGCGACTAGAGCGTGTTGCCGTGCTAAGTATACTGGTACTATTTACTAGCTTAGTGTTTAACCCTTAACCACCTACGTGCGGTCTCACAGACAATAGATTATTCTAAATTGTCAATAACTAAACGCGAGTACGTCGCACACGCGTCCGTGTCCTTGTACCTTTGCCGGCCCCTCCCGCAGTAACGGCTGTGCCATCGACTCGTTCAGACGTATGCTCATTTTGATTTGGTGAGTTAAAAAACATCATCTGTGGTCTGTGAGACCGCATGTAGGTGGTTACTGTATTTTTTAACAGTCTCGGAAACCGCTCGTAGGTGTTTATGTCATTTTGTTACCCACATAATTTTGTTTATTTTTGTGAAACATGTCGAAAAATGGTTGCTACAGGAAATATCAGATGACAAAAATATGTCAGACGAAGATTGTAGTGACGTGGAACCGATTCAGTGGGATATGTTGTTAAAAATATGCTGCAACTGCCTTGAAAAATTGTGGATCTTTGGGAATTGCAATTTCGTAGAATTTGACGATAAATGCTCTTTTTTTTATTTAATTTTGTAGTTGAACTCCTTATTTTATAGAAATAAATAAAAAAAGATTGATTTTTTGAATTCCTATATCTATCAGGTCTTTTAATGTAATCAGAGTCGATTTATGTGTTATATCTACCAGTCTTGAAAGATTATGCCATATCTCCAGATTTTATTATAGTTTATGTTATTTGAAGTTCTAAAATAAAAGTCTAAAGCATAAACGAGTATTTTACTTGTTGAAATGCTATCTTGATATTACAGATCCCGAATTTGAGATGATTATTCACGAGCGGTCTCTAGGACCGCACGTAGGTTGTTATTTTACAGAAATTGGACGTAGGTGGTTAAGGGTTAAAAGTTATCTTAAAAGTGTTTCATTTCTGTGTCTACGTCGCGTTTCGTGTGTATGTAGGTATGTAACTCTACTTGGGTGTTTAGCGCCTTTTTACTACGTCTGAGTGTGTTATAAATAATTTAATTCAAATTCTGACTGAAACCCTATCAAAACTTCGCCCAAAAACGTTCGCGTCTTCATATAAACTTGCGTCTTGCACAGTGGTGCGGCCAAACTGCAAGCCGGCACAAACGGGCCCACCTTAATTTAGTGACCGGTAATTAACCCCCACTGCCCAGTGGGGGGATTAGCGCTGACTGGTGTATTTTTGTCTCATAAGGGGGTAAAGTAGTGCTTTTGAGGATGGGTTTGAGGTTTATTCTATGTGTAGGAAATTTTGTTGAGGAAACTTTTGCATTCATTGTGTCTAATAAGGTTTTAATTGTATCGATAGCAACCTGTTACTATATACGTCTTTCGTCTAAGTTTATACCTAAAATTATGGTAAAAATAACCACGATACGTCAAATGGTCATATTTTCGTGTGCTCTGTCATTTTTATTTAGGAACACAAAATTTGACAAGGAGCATGACTAATGTCAATTGTTCATAGATAAACATCTGTGTGCTTTACTCAAGCGTAGTTTGACTTCTAACGCCTATCCGCGTGTTTGCGTCCCAATAATCAATCTGTTAATAGTTTAGGTAACTAGAAATAAAAAAATGTATCTGTGAAATGTTACTTTCTTATGTTTAGATGGCAAAACCATCAATAGTCAGCAATTTATAAGATTGAATGTAAAAAAATGCGAAAACGAAATAAAAACGTCAATCAGTATTACCAAAACGCCAAAAGGAAGCATATTTATGAATTCACAACGTAAATGAAAACAGACTTCCGCTTTTATTTATTTCTAAAAAAACACTTACCCTACCAATAAACCCAATTAAAAATAGGGCATGTCATTTTCAGGTTCACCCGTTTCGTCCTCATTCAGATCCTATCGCAAAGAGTATGATACAATGCTTATTTTAGCCCAAACAAGTGAGAAGCATTGCAGCGGGGTAAGCAATGAAATGCACAAATAGTGGGGGAATTATGAATTACGTGACTTGCATCTGTGAGCAGACCGTAAACTCTTTTACACAGAAGCGAGCAAATGAGAATGCAAAATAGTTACATTTCTATTTCAAAATATTTGACGTTTACTGTACAGAAAGAACATGAAATATAAGCAAGATAGTCAATTACAATGGCGCACTTATCTCTTAAGGGGTCTCTAATAACCAAAATGTGAGAGACTGAGACGGGACTCGTATCATCATAACTAAGGATAAAATTTTGGGTATATTATGGGTGACAGGCTGGCAACTTATCACTATTTTATACCTCTTAACTTGTAAGCTAATAAATATACTAGAAGTGGCTGCTATACGTGAAATAATCACGGTTTTGTCTATGTAGCGTCTTTATGTGCCCTGCCTACTCTATAGTGACCTACAGTTGCCCTGTTGGAGATCTCATAAATAACAGTGAAATTTTCACAGCAACATTTTGTACTATGTAAACAAACACACTATGTATTTATGAAAAACAAATAAAGGTATTTTTATACATTAAGAGGATAGGAGTCGCCCCGCTTCAAACCACCTTCTCCATACAAACGTAGTCCCCTGTTTTCTCCGTGAATAATGACATTAGAGCAAAAATTCTTTTTACGTTATATTTGTATCTGTTTTGGCTATGCCCCTATGTTTTGCTTTTATCGATTTTCTAAAAAAAAATAAAAATAAAAATAAAAAAAAATAAAAATCGATAAAAACAAAACGTAGGGGCATAGCCAAAACAGATACAAATATAACGTAAAAAAAATTTTTGCTCTAATGTCATTATTCACGGAGAAAACAGGGGAATACGTTTGTATGGAGAAGCGGTTTGAAGCGGGGCGACTCCTATCCTCTTAATTGCCAAGATTTATCGAAATTGCTACTGAATTTTTTTTATAATTTTTGCTTATTCTATCTGTATTCTGCCGCACAGTGGTGTGATAGTGTCTCATTCGGCCAACGAATTGGAGTGAATTGTCACTGTACCAGCAAAACTGACGTTTTCGACGGTCGAGTCTGGGGCCGATAAAAAAAGCTCTCCGTCACACGGTTTTAACATTTTTATCGCATCAAGTCTGTCAATGCATTTGATAGTTCGCGTTGTATTTATAAATACTGACGGCGGGCAAAATGACAGCCCACTTTGCACTGGTCTGTATCGAAGAGCGTTTTTCATTTGTTTTTTTAGCGAGCGGAAAAACAAACCTTAGCTACTTTGGAAGTACAGAAAGTGCTATCAAAGTCATTTGTTTCTACCTCGCTGTTACATCTTACATTTTGAGTCATGTCATGAGTACAATAAGTACATGAGTATATTTAATAATGTGCAATAAATTTCTGGTTACATACATACAAACATACATACACACATATTATCACGCCTGTATTCCCAAGAAGGGTAGGCAGAGCCCATAAATTCAAAAATCCAGTGCCACGTTTATCAATTTCAGCAGGGTTACCAGATGGTTAAACGTGATATTGCAGTGACAGGTTGCTAGCCCATCGCCACCAATACACTAACCCCTTTCCCATAGTCGACTCTTACGGCACCACACGGGGAATTTCAGGTTGACTAAAAATATTTCACCTTTTTAAATTGGCCAAAGGAATAGAAAATATTGATTTAACTTAATAAATTCTTAGGGCTCGTTTTCTGAAAGAAGAAATACATTCAGTCTGTCATGTATTTTATGTAACAACGTTTTATCAAATGTCGTATTTATATTACACAAGGAAGTCAATTAGTAGCTAAAACTAAACACATTTGCTTATTTTTGAGTCACTAAACATTATATTTCACTAGTTTACGGTGCACCAATGCCACTAAAATTATGATGACACAAAGCACATCCCCACCGCCCATCATAAAATTAACCCCAGATAATTCGTGACAGGTTGCCCTCGAAACACTCGACATCCCATCTACATTTTGCATCACGCAAATTTAGCTTTTGCGCCCTTGTGAGGAAAGTGAAGTTTTTTGGGTGTACCCGGGTGGGTAACGATGTTTTATGGCAGTCCGTTGTCCTGTGCACGCCCGCAGCGCGTATCACCTCTGGCTACAATCGGAACATCAATGGCGTCTTTGAACTGGCGTCTGGTGGTGCCGTGACGAAAACTTTGAACTTTTTTAAGGGATTATATTGTCACATACAAACATACACGCATACGATCACGTCCGTTTTTCCAAACAGGGTAGACAGAGCACATAGAAAGTGACATAGACTAAACCATGATTATCATACATTTTGTAGTAACTTTATGAATAATATTGAGTGTAAAAACTTAAAAGAGGTAACTATAGTGATAGGCTGTTAGAGTCGCTTTTTACGACATCTACGGATAACATTTACCTAGAGCTGTTATTCTAAATGGAAAAAATATATGTACATCGGTTGATTAAATTCACAGGTAGTGCATCCGTACCAATATATAAATGTGAAAGTGTGTTTGTTTGTTTGTCCGTCTTTCACGGCTAAACTGAGCGATGGATTGACGTGATTTTTTAGGTAGAGATAGTTTAGGGCACGATGTTTTATGGCAGTCCGTTGTCCTGTGCACGCCCGCAGCGCGTATCACCTCTGGCTACAATCGGAACATCAAAGGCGTCTTTGAACTGGCGTCTGGTGGTGCCGTGACGAAAACTTTGAACTTTTTTAAAGGCTTACATTGTCACATACAAACATACATACATGCATACGATCACGTCTGTCTTTCCAAATAGGGTAAACAGAGCACATAGAAAGTGACATAGACTAAACCATGATTATCATACATTTTGTAGTAACTTTAAGAATAATATTGAGTGTAAAAACTTAAAAGAGGTAACTATAGTGATAGGCTGTTAGTTTCTATCTTAAACCGTACCTAAATCTATATGCTTAGTCGCTTCTTACGATATCCACGGATAATAATTACCTTCAGGTGTTATTCTAAATGGAAATAATATACCTGCATCGAATGATTAAATTTACAGGTAGTGCATTAATAATATGTGTATTTTGTATTTATTTAGGAGTTTTGGTTTTGTTTAAGTCATATTTCGATGGTGAGTGATCTCTTAAAAAAGGCATATGTGTGTTTTTATTCCATTTCAAATTTTTAAAAGGACATTAAAATAAAATATAGGAAGCTTTAAATACTACTTGAATAGATTTTTTTATGAAGCTCCACAAAATAAACATTTCTAAATTATTTTAAAATTATGTCTCAACACACCAATTTCAGTAGTCTAACTCGCCGTGGGAAACAAATGACGATTAGAATATGTTACAGACAATACCTTTTAATGGAGGCCAACAAAAGAAAATTGTGAGTACCCAAACAAAGCACAATACAAAGTAGAACAATAATTACCAGACTCACCCCGCGGCGGCGCCGAGATAAACCTCGCATAACCTTTGTATTAAAAGATTTATTTTTTATTCAATTAGTCAGTTAATATGGACGGTGAATGAGAACGTCTTTGCGCTTTGCTGCGGACGTTTTCTTTGAAATGTTAAAATGCGCAAGCATTTGTTTAATGGAATAATTGTTTTGCAATTTTGTCCGCGCGCGTAGCCGGCAGAACCACTGGGCGTGGGTAATGAAGTATGGGTAATTATTTCGTTTGTTTCATAATTAACGTGGCTTGTTTCTAGTATAAATGTTTCATATTTTTGTTATAATTTAGTCTTTATTTGTGTTTTAGTATACCTATCAAGATAAGAAGTAGATAAGTTACTTGATCAACGTCATCATAATTTTCAGCTGTACATTCGGAAGCAAACAGCAAATAAAATAAGTCTCAATGTGTTAAGTAATCTGTATCAATAGATACCTAGTTGCATTTTTATATTATAGCTATTTAAATTATAACACAGATATCATACTATGGCTGAGTGCATTAACAAACTATTTCAAATTCAGAACAATTACCTGACGCAGTTGTGAGCCTGTAAGGCCGATGCGCAAAAGTAGGTTGAATTCGGTTTTACCAGATCTTTGTACGTCCTATCAGTGTTGTCTTGGTTTTTTTAAATAATTAGATGCATGAATGTTATGGATATGACTGTACATTACCATTACTTTTTGTGCAATTCTCCATACTACTTAATATGTCATAAACTGCACTCGTGTAATAATGCCTCAATGATATTAAACTAAGTATATAATGTCTTTTATTCTGCACCCAGTTACACCTAAGTATAACTACGAGTATAATAACACTATTAACTTGTCACTTACAAGTCTAGTATGTATTTTTATTGCCGCTATGACAATAAATGCTAGAAATAAAATAAAAAATAATGAACGGGTGCCATACAAAAAACATGTTTTTTTTGCAGTTTTTGATACGAAATCCTTCGAGCGCGAGTCTAACTCGCACTTTTCTAGTGTTTTCTTAGTTACCGAGATCAAGATACCGTGTTTATGTTTTAGGTCTCAGTATATTTTTTAATACATAGGATATGTCTAGGTCACAGCTATTTTTTCTTCCTCAATTATTTATGGAACACCAATTTCCCATTGCCACTCAACCGTCACACCAGGCTGTTGACGAAAAAAAATTAATTAAAAATTGTTCCCAAAACTTGTACATCTCAAATTAATTAATATCAAAAGGCGAGCAAAATTAAAGGCCAAAAACCTCATTCGTGTAAGGTAAAAGCATAAATGATTGTACTGACATCTCATTAGCTTAGCGGGAAACGATACGCCCCCGGCACTATTGGGGTGGCGCGGGGCGTAAGCGGAAAGCGGTTTTAGTAAGTGGACCAATCAACTATTTTGTGTTGTTATTCTGTCCCGTAAGTCAGGGGACAACTGTGATAGAGTTGCTTAGAAAAAGGTTGTAATTTAGGTCCCGTTTTATGCTCAGGAGATGCGCCATAAAGAAATGAGTACAACTGTAAAAAAAATCTTAACTTATAGCGGATTATATTCTAGAAAATCACGATTTTACTCGGTTAGTCAGGAGACGTAACCATGGCAACCAGGGACATAAAATAGTTGATCGACCCAAGTAACTAAAGTTTCGAGCAAAAACTACCGAAAGATCAAACTAGTACCACGGTGCAAATTTCTAGATAACGATTTGCTTGTTTTTACTTTATTATTTAATAGCTGCGAGTACCACATAGCTTATTACTTTTTTCTTATTTCTGTTACCCATTAACACTGATTACAATCGGTAGAAGTGTCTAATCACTGGCAAACTGTGGTTTTTGGCATTAAGATTTAATGTGTTCAATATTATTATTTCGACTATACTTTTGACTGCCAAAGTACATACACATGACACATTTATAGTTCGTTAAATGTAACGATGAACTATGAGTACTTGTTTAGTGAGAGAAGGATTGAACCAAACACTTACCATATTTTGGTTAATTTCTTCTTTGTGTAACTTCTTATTTATGAGTAACTATTTGCATTTCTGGACTTACGCAATTGAACAAACATTTCTTATATGGTATCGAGTAAAAGATGCAATTACTCAAGTATTAGTAGTTCAGAAGTTGTAATCTACTAACAGATTATCTTGGTATGGTTTAATAATAATCAAGCTACATTAATTGTTAAAGTGTTTAAAAAAAAGGTGGTGGTGATGGTTGTCTGTTTGAGTAAACAAGCGCTAACGCCGCTGTCATATACTTTTTTTTAATATAGCCATCAAGTTAAAAACGCACTTTGAACTTTCGCTGTTGCATTAAACAGCCCGCTACCCGCTTGTCCCCTACCCCCTCCGCTAACACGGAGTACACCACATATCTGTATTTTTGCCCGATCAAAGGAACTTTGTACATGACGTGCTTTTGAACCGGTGATCAAATTAGCGATGCTTCCTTTTTGAGCGAAAAATGTGTCTATCAGCGATAGAGTTGTAGTGAACAGATAATTTGGTCGAGTTTGGAATGCGCCAAAATACGTTTGTAGTGTCAATCGGTAATTTGGTGGAATATGGAATGAATTGTGATCGTGTGTATAGTATTTACGCGAACTGTTTGTGTTTTGTTTTCATTTCGAATCGGCTTTTGTGTTAAATGCAAATAGGTGCAAGATTTTTTTTTCGGGTTTTATTAGTCTTGATTATTATCAGTGATATAAAATGTAGCTTTTGTGTAGTTTTTGTTACAAACAGAGCATGCGGTACATTTGTTGGAAAATGACCATCTCGACCAATGAAAAGCCGCTGCACAAAGCGTGTTATCGCGAATATACAAAAGGAAAGTCGAGAGTTGTTAATTTTTGCTTATGATCCGTCTTTTTTATTTATTTTTTTAAATTAAGTACAGATTCATAAGGCGCGGTGTTATAAATAATTACTTAAGAAGAATATTTCAAACAACTATCCCTAATAACTACGAACATTTCAATATCCCTCATAAATTACGCTATCGCACACCTCAAGCCCGAATCCGAACGTTTTACTGATTTAATGACGTCACACGACGTCGTCTATTGAATGTCAACTCCTATCCGTGTATCACACACCCAAAAACGTCTCAACTACCTCCCTTTGCCAACGGAATCTTTGTCTTAACCTAGAAAAAACAAAGTTGAGATTTAGGGGGTCGGTTGTAACGGTTACGTGAAATGACGTCGATGGCTTCAGTTAGATATTTGAGTCACGAATCCATTTTATGACTAATTCCATAACTTTGTATGTGATAGGAACGGAGCGGCGTGTTTAGACGTATCTCGGGATAGCGAAGGCCTAGGGTTGATGTGAAGTTATGATAAGCATTTGGACCTTAGACGGGACGTACAAAAAATCTTCACGCGTTATATTATGAAGGTACAAAATTTGGACAGTAACTTTGAAAAAAAAAACTAAAGCTATGTTTAAAAGTCGATGTGGCAATTATTTAATAAAATGTATTTTTAGATTAAACACTCTTAATATGTAAAATTTGAACTCGTGGCTAGACAAATATTTTAGATTTTTCTGACAGCGTCAAATGCTATAAAAGTTTTCGTTAGTGCAATGTTAGAAAATTTTATACAAACAATAGCAATCTCATTACTTTCCTTGTCATAACTGCACAGTGAAAAAAGGAAATTAATTTTTTTTAAGGTAAAATAAATTGGATAAGTAGTGAATGAAACGCTTCTTGGTTTCAATTAATACATATAATG